>NW_021025746.1:555903-644637 GCF_004153795.1 Camellia sinensis | reverse complement strand
TAGTTGATTTGTATTATTCTTTCGGTCCCTTCGTCGAGAGGGCCAACTGTTGTAATAAGCGTGTGTGTGTGTGATGCATGTCTTCCAACCTCCATTTCTTTCTCCCTTTTACTTAACCGCTTACGATGGTTGGTTTTAGGGCATATTTTGATTAGCATCCTTATGCTTGCATTCGTGCATCATGCATCTGTTTTGCATGCACCAGGTTCGGCGCATCATACTAACTGCATTGTATTTCAATTCCAAGATGAATACATGTATCAAGTTGCATTTCATATGCCATCTTAGAATAGCCGAGCCTATTTTAGTTACATTCTTGCGTGTGTTGCATTAGCCATCTTAACATGAACTAGGATCATGCATGATTTCTAACTAGTTCTCTGTTTTGGCTCGAAGTACACTGTGAGTGTTTACGCTTTAGCATACTGCATGTATGTAAATGCTGTCATATTAGCATGCTTGCCATGAGGCTAACTGCTTAAGTGTTTAACTGTCTGAATGCCTGTGGGTGAAGGTTGGATTGCTTGAATTGGAACAATTCAATGAAATCTGCGACTTAGCCTACTTGCGAGTAGCAAACTTTAAATCATTTTCACAAACAAACATGCAATGTTTTGTTCCAACTTAGGCAACCTAGTCTATACTTGTATGCTGTGCACATCACATAGTAATTCTAGGTTAATAATCGGAATAAGAACACATGTGTTTTCAAAAACAAAATATCATGCTTAGTATACGCCGATCTTTGATCGGGCGAGCGGGGTTGCTCATTGCATAACCTTCCCATCTCGTACCCAAGTTCCCGAGCCGAGATAACTTTGGTGATGACGGACTTGTGGCCATAGGCACGAGTCAGGGTTTCCTAAATTCCCCCAAAACAAAATATTTAGGTGGCGACTCTGTATCTGGCAAAGCAGTCCATGTTTGGCACTTCTTTGTAAAAATCAGTTTTCCAAAACGATTTTCCGAATTTAGACTCTTTGGTGATTTATCGGTCTCACATTGCACTTTGTGAGATTAGATTCAGAACCGTGACATTGAGTCCGAACTGTAGTAGCCTGGAAAACAAAACGAGATCCGCGCCCCTCGCGAGCGCGAATATCGGAGAGTTCCTGGGAGCGTGTCTACAGCGTCTGCTTATCTTCTGTGATTCAAAGCTAGTCATCAACCAATTGAAAGGGGAATACGCAGCCAAAAATGACCGTGTGGTAGCTTACATGAAAACGGAAAATTCTTTGCTGGCAAAATTCAACCATCATGAACTAAATCACATAACCCGGTATCAGAACACACATGTAGATGCCCTGGCCTGCCTAGCCTCCGCCATCAACTCAGAAATTAAACGGACAATTGAACTAGGATTCATCCCTGAGCCGAGCATTGTCCCCTCAGAGTCAATTCAAATCAATGTCATAGAATCAGGTCCAAGTTGGATGGACCCTATCACTACATTCCTATCTTCTAAACAGCTCCCGGCGGATAAGAAAGAAGCACACAAACTGCAAAACAAAGCCCTGAGATATTACTTAGATCCGCAAGGAAAACTCTACAAAAAATTCCTTTCTAGTCCATATGTAGAATGTGTTCATCCGGATAAAGTCGAGGAACTCCTGACTGAAATACATGAAGGTAGTTGTGGTGCCCATTCCGGCGGGCGCTATCATGACTCGAACCCGCCCCTATAGATTAAGGTCATAACCGGCCAGTAATTATGAGATTACCTATGGCCTCAAATCAGATTAGAATATTCTCCATCAGAGTTAAGGGGCCAAATGGAAATGACTTAAAAAATTTTGTTCAATGAGCTATGCTTACATGGCATATCAAAACATTTCACATGTACTTAATAATAACTCAAACCACACATCAGTAGTTAACATCTTGTATACCCAGGATCATTCAAACACATAGTCAGCTAAAGCAAAAGCTTATACACATAAATGGTCTATCATGACCAATAGAAATAAAAAAAAGATCATAAACAAAGCCTCTTGCGTAAGGCACCTGGGCTGACTTCACAAAACCTGGGTTCCTTCTTAAATTCCACTAAGGTTGGGGTTGAACGTCCCTTTGCTCACCTACACACATGTAAATGAGAGTGAGCTAACGCCCAGTGAATAATATCAAAATAAAGAGGTTAATGAATGAGATTCGTTCATAAATGAATCACACTTATAATGTACACATTTGAACCACTATTCTCATTTACACCAGATTTACAAATCTCAACAAAGCAAAACGACCTTGGGTCCATCTATACGAAACGACCTTTGGTCCAGCCAACTCTTTATTCAATGGGTTTAATTTATCATATCCACATGCAAAATGACCTCAGGTCCGATTCTTATATAAAACAATACAACCTCGGGTCCATCTATACAAAACGACCTTTGGCCCGATTCAAACATGTCAAACGGCCTCGAGCCCAATTCTAATATATCAGGTGTATCAAATGGCCTTGGGCCCATTCTCTTTATATTCATATCCATGCGTATTTCATATTCATGATCATGATCCTTTTCATTCAAGCGGCCTTTGGCCCAACACGGTATTCAAACATATCAAATGACATATTCAAACGGCCTTTGGCCCATCATTGCATTTATGTCTAACGACCTTTGGCCCAATCATTTATATTCGACAGCCTTTGGTCCAATCATTCATGTCCAACGGCCTTTGGCCCAATCGTTCATATCCGACGGCCATTGGCCCAATCGTTCATGTCCAACGGCCTTTGGCCCAATCATTCATGTCAAACGGCCTTTGGCCCAATCATTCATGTCCAATGGCCTTTCGCCCAATCATTCATGTCAAATGGCCCTTGGCCCAATTTAGATATATCAAACATATCAACGGCAAACGGCCTTAGGCCCAATTCAGATATATCAAACGTATCAAACGGCCTTATACAAAATTAGGCATATAGAATACTCATTCATATTTCAAAACACCAAATCCATGAAGCTTATACTGAAGTAGCATTCGGAAAGTAACATACTTGAAAATATCTTTACTAAGATATTACTCACAATGTTCTGCTGGTGGATTTGGCCTTGAACTCGACCCTACACATTACATAACACATATGGGTCACAAACGATTCAATCCGTTCTTAATTCATACATTCCTCTTAGGCTTCTTTCTTTATGTCTAACTCATTCACAATGCTCAATGCATGCCTAAGAGTGCTTAGAAATGAAAGAGAACGGAAAACAAATCATAAAACCACTTTTCAAAATGTATGAAATAGGGATCCCCGCTCGAGCGCAGCATTCGCCGCTCGAACGGACCCCCTTTGGTCTGCAAAAGTACTAGTTGCCTCATTTTTACGCTCGAGCGTGACTTCGGACGCTCGAGCTGAGAATCAAACTACATGGATCCCCACTTGAGTGTGAATCTCCCCGCTCGAGCATATGTTCATGTCTACAAAAGTTCTGGGAACTAGCATTTCACGCTCGAGCGGCGCTTTCCCTGCTCGAGCGAACATGCCGAATTCTGGAATTTCCAACAACCAGTTTTGAGCTTCAAACTTGCATTCAAATTAACATAGCTTTCATTTTATAACCCATAATTCTCATATACTACTACTAACATGCTACAAATACCAATTTACTACATTATGAAGCTCAAATCTTATGAATCAATCACATGCAAACCCAAACTATACCAAACTTACTTCCAACACATTAAATTCATGCATTCAAACTTCATATCTTCATCAATCATGCATGCATGTCAATTCTTGACTCCATTTCTATTACAAATGGTACAAATGGTGCTTATAACTATGAAACTCAATAAAACCATGCTTGCATGTATGATTCAATGCCCAATCTTTCATAATTAACATGCTGCATGCTAGCTTATGCAAATTCATGGCAATTCTATACATGCATGCATTCATTGACTCCAAATTCATCAATTACAACTTAATTCTTGCTCGTGGTTACATATTCTCTTTGAATTCACAAAATTACAAACTTAACTTATGAATTTATGCTCAAATACTCACCTAGGAGTTTCAATCTTCACAAATTCTAGCTAGATCTTTGAGTTTAGCTCCCAATCCCCAAGCTTTGAGCCAACATTCATAATTTGAGCCCCTCTCTCTCTCTAAAACACATTTCAGATTTTGAGTTCACAAAATGAGGGACTTAAGTGTATATTGGCCTATTTATAGGCTTGCTTAATCACATTGATTAAGTTTAAGTAATAGCACTCTAATTAACCATTCTGAATCTAATTATTTTGATCCGAATCAATTTTCAATTAAATTTCACCATAGGCTCTAAAAATTACGCTAATCACAATGGCATAATCAATTTCGGGTTCTGTGGCTGAGAAGGCCTTCAATTTTTAGTTCAAAGCACATATTCTAACAGATTTTCCTACGGTGAACAGATACAAAGCCAAAATCATAAATAATCATGCAATTAACACCCAAATTCAAATTAAGCATGTAATTACAAAATAAGCATGATTAATTAACATAGTACAAGGCAGGGTTATCACAGGCGCTCTTTAGCTCATCGAGTTGTGACACAGGGGTATTATTGGCCGACAATGAGAGCTGATGCCGAGTGTTACGTCAAGAAATATGAACAGTGCCAGAAGTTTTTCCCTTTAACCCATTTGCCTGCTGAAGAGTTAAGCTCTATCACTAGTCCTTGGCCGTTCGCCCAATGGGGGCTTGACATTGTCGAACCATTACCTCGTGCCCCGAGCAACAAGCAATTTTTGATTGTTGCGACGGATTACTTCATAAAATGGGTCAAAGCAGAGTCACTAACGCACATTCGAGATACTGATGTTAAGCATTTTGTATGGAGAAATATCATAACACGATTCGGTATTCCAAGAGCACTTATTTCAAACAACGACACCCAGTTTGATTACGGCGTCTACCGAGAGTTGTGCAGCACGTATGGTATTCGGCCCTATTTCTCCAACCCAGCTTATCCACAGAGCAATGGTCAAGCTGAAGCCTCTATCAAAGCCATTTTGGACGGCATCAAGAAACGTCTAGAGAAAGCTAAAGGCAGATAGGTTGAAGAGCTCCCCAGTGTGTAGTGGGCTCATCGCACTACACCAAGGCGGTCCACTGGGGAAACGCAGTTCTCCCTTTGTTTTGGAACTCAGGCAATTATCCCCCTGGAGATTGGCTTACCCACTCTAAAAACAAAGGTCTTCAACTTGGGCCGTAATGACATGATGTTAGCTTTGGATCTAACTCTGATTGAAGAACGCTGAGATCGAGCCCTCGCGTCTATGGCACGGTATCAGCAGCAGCTCGATAAATCGTATAATCAATGTGTGCAGCTGCAACGTTATATTCCCGGAGAATTGGTCCTGAAGAAAGTTCTTCCCGCTACTAGGAGCCCTGCCGACGGAAAGCTAGGTCCCAACTGGGACAGCCCCTATCAGATTGAGTCAATCACCGGCACAGGGGCATATCGGCTAAAAGACATGTCTGGGAGAAGTCTGCCACATCCTTGAAATTCCACGCATTTGCATAAATTCTATCATTAACCCGACTTGTGGGGCATGATACTTGTTTCGAATGTTCACCATGTACAAATTTCACTTTTACAATGCAAGGTTTTTTATTTCCTTACTATACGAAATTTAGTTCACTATAATAAAAGCCTCCGAATTCAGAGCCCCATCCGTGAATGACACGTTTGGGCCAAATAAGCCTCCGGATTCGGAGCGCCCTTCGTGGATATCATGATTGGCCAAGATAAAAAGCCTCCGAATTCGGAGCCCCACCCGTGCATGACACGTTTGGGTCGAATAAGCCTCCGGATTCAGAGCGCCCTTTGTGGATATCACAATTGGCCAAGATAAAAAGCCTCCAAATTCGGAGCCCCATCCGTGCATGACACGTTTGGGCCGAATAAGCCTCCGAATTCGGAGCGCCCTTCGTGGATATCACGATTGGCCAAGATAAAAAGCCTCCGAATTCTAAGCCCCATCCGTGAATGACAAGTTTAGGCCAAATAAACCTCCGGATTCAGAGCACCCTTCGTGGATATCACAATTGGCTAAGATTAAAAGCCTCCGAATTCGAAGCCCCATCCGTGAATGACACGTTTGGGCCAAATAGGCCTCCGGACTCGGAGCGCCCTTCGTGGATATCACAATTGGCCAAGATAAAAAGCCTCCGAATTCGGAGCCCCATCCGTGAATGACACATTTGGGCCGAATAAGCCTCCAGATTCGGAGCGCCCTTCGTGGATATCTCGATTGGCCAAGATTAAAAGCCTCCGAATTCGGAGCCCCATCCGTGAATGACACATTTGGGCCAAATAAGCCTCCGGATTCGGAGCGCCCTTCGTGGATATCACGATTGGCCAAGATTAAAAGCCTCCGAAATCGGAGCCCCATTCGTGAATGACACATTTGGGCCAAATAAGCCTCCGAATTCGGAGCGCCCTTCGTGGATATCACGATTGGCTAAGATAAAAAGCCTCCGAATTCGGAGCCCCATCCATGCATGACACATTTGGGCCGAATATGCCTCCGAATTCGGAGCGCCCTTCGTGAATATCACGATTGGCCAAGATTAAAAGCCTCTGAATTCGGAGCCTCATCCGTGAATGACACGTTTGAGCCAAATAAGCCTCCAGATTCGGAACGCCCTTCGTGGAAAGCGCTGTTGGCACGAAAGAGCATCTGAATTCGGAGTCCTCTTCATGAACATTGTGATTAACACACATAAACACAGTTGACATAAAATGGGAGATAATTATAGCTTAATCTATAAACATAGAATCAAATAACATGCAAACATTTAAAACAATATGTTTCATTAAATTAATCGAGAGTACATTGTTCGCTTCCAATTTATTTTAAAGCGGTACAATACATTCAGTTTTGTTTGGCATAACCCTCGTCATCGCTCTTCTCGACTTCGAAAGTCGCGAAGGGAAAATGATGACCCTGATTAACGGTGACACCAAGTCAATGCCTGCTGCCCGGAGAGTCTCCGCGACATGGAGAGCCTTGACCTATCCATGCCTAAATCCATGATTCTCGCATCGACAGACCTCCTCGGCAAGATTTTCCGTCGTCTTCACTATCCTAACTTTTCGGCCCTCATGGAAGCCATGTTTCATAAGCCCTGGTCTTTGCAGCCTCTATTGCAAGCATGCTTGTCGTATCACAATCAGCAATCACGTGACTTATAAGCCGTTGGGTCACCCTTTCCTTCACAATCGGGTTAGCTTAGGTGGCCGATTGAGTCTCGGTAGTTTTGACTTTTCTTAACTCCCGCTCGGCTTTCTCCGCGCGAGCTTCTAAGTTACGAATGCGTTCATCTTTCTGTTCGATCTCTCGCCGTGCGGCATGAAGGCGCATGCCGATCTCATAGGCGGCGTATAGTCCTTTCACCGTTCCGTGAACGCCTTTTCGAAACACTTCGAAATCTGGTCGACCAATCATCGACTGTTGGACTTCTGGAGGAAAAATCTGTTGTGCAAATTCAACTGCCATGCTTGGATCTTGGATGATCGAATCTGTTTCTGTCATCGGTTTGCTCCTGATAAAGACTGAAAAACTCAACGGGCACGGTGGCCCACTAGCCTCACTTTGCAAATGAGAGGAGCTCCCCCGCTGTCGTTTCTCCCTCCTAGGTGACCTACTTCGACGACGTGAAGTGATGCCTCTCCCGCTTCCCAAACATTCTACTTCCCGTTCGTGAAGGTTTCGCACCTCGATTCATCGCTACGTCTAGCTCAGCCAATATCCTACCTTCTCCTCTGCTGTTGAAGAATAGTCTACTTAGCATTCACACTTGTCTAACCTTCTTTGACTGACTGGTTTGAGTTGAGTTTGAACACACTAATGGGACTTATGTGCACGAAGCAACCAACCTTTTTATTACCTGCGGGTGCACCGCTCCCAAAGCGATCTCTTCAATGCTGCCCCAGCCAATTCATAAATGGCTGATAATCAACGACCTAACACTAATCCGCTGGGCCAAGGGCAGATTAATTAATCTATTCGGTCTAACATCAATCCTTTGTGCCAAAAAGATAGGTTGCTCCAGCCAATTCAAAAATGGCTGATAATCGGTGGCCTAACACTAATCCCCTGGGCCAAGGGCAGATTAATTAATCTATTCGGCCTAACATCAATCCTTTGTGCTGAAAAGATAGGTTGCTCCAGCCAATTCATGAATGGCCGATTATCGTTGGCCACGTTCACTAATCCGCTGGGGCAAGGGCAGATTAATTAATCTATTCGGCCTAACATCAATCCTTTGTGCCAAAAAGATAGGCTGCTCCAGCCAATTCATGAATGGCCAATTATCGTTGGCCACGTTCACTAATCTGCTGGGGCAAGGGCAGATTAATTAATCTATTCGGCCTAACATCAATCCTTTGTGCAGAAAAGATAGGCTGCCCCAGCCAATTCATGAAAGGCCGATTATCATTGGCCACGTTCACTAATCCGCTGGGGCAAGGGCAGATTAATTAATCTATTTGGCCTAACATCAATCCTTTGTGCCGAAAAGATAGGCTGCCCTAGCCAATTCATGAATGGCCGATTATCGTTGGCCACGTTCACTAATCCGCTGGGGCACGGGCATATTAATTAATATATTCGGCCTAACATCAATCCTTTGTACCAAAAAGATAGGCTACCCCAGCCACTTCATGAATGGCTGATTATCATTGGTCATGTTCACCAATCTGCTGGGGCAAGGGCAGATTAATTAATCTATTCGGCGGAACATCAATCATTTCTGTTATGACCCGAACCCGCCCCCGTGGGTTAAGGACATAACTGGCCAGTAATCATGAGATTACCTACGGCCTCAAACCAAACCAAACGTATTTTAACAGAGTTAATGGGGGCCAAATGGAAGCAATTTAAAACTTTGTCCATAGAGTTGTGCTTACGTGGCACATCGTAACAACCAAACATATGCACATTAATAACTCACAACAAAATATGTACCACACCAGGTTCTGTACATACATGATCATAATAGTCTAAGTTAACCCATCAAAACTGTATACACCATATTCAAAGACTTCGCCCACATGACAAAATAAAACAAAATGACAAAAGGGCGAAGACGAGTCTCGTGCGTGAGACGCGAGGGCTGACTCTTCAAAACCTTTGTTGTTCCACACAGACATCACTGGGGCTGGGTCTAGACTTCTCTTGGCTCACCTACAAACACATGAATGAGCGTGAGCGATAGCCCAGTGAATAATATCAAATACAGAAGTTATACAAATGATATGTAGAGCAACATGCTTCAAAAGGCCTTAGGCCCAATTCATATTTCTATTTAACATACATATACATAATTTAGGTCAAGTGTCTATAGTTCCAAACATACTGGCCTTTGGCCCATTTATCTTTCATTTGTCAGACTAGCCTCTGGCCCACTCAAACTTTCATGTCAAACTGGCCTCTGGCCCATTCATTCATGTCAAACTGGCCTCTGGCCCATTCATTCATGTTAAAATGGCCTCTGGCCCATTCATTCGTGTCAAACTGGCCTCTGGCCCATTTATTCATGTCAAAATGGCCTCTGGCCCATTCGTTCGTGTCAAACTGGCCTCTGGCCCATTCATTCATGTCAAAATGGCCTCTGGCCCATTCATTCATGTCAAATTGGCCTCTGGCCCATTCATTCATTCAGTTATGTCAAAATGGCCTTCGGCCCATTCAGTTATTCATAGCAAACATTTGTCCATAATTCAAACTAGCACTTATAAGGCTCATAAAGAAATAAACAATTGGACAAATGACAAGTTCCAAAATATCGATATTACTCACAGTGACCGGTTGGTTGGTTTGCCCTGGAGCTCGACCCTACACATTCCATGAACACAAAAAGGGTCACAAACAATTCAATCCGTTCTTAAAACCACATACTCCTCTTTAGGCTTCATTCTTATCTCTTTAACTCAATTACAATGCTCAATGCATGCCTAAGAGTACTTGGAAGTGAAAGAGAACAGAAAATGAAACACGGAATGTCTTTTCAAAATTTCAAAAAACAGGGTCCCCGCTCGAGCGGACCCTTGAAGCCTGCAAAAGTACTGGATGCATCAAATTTACGCTCGATCACGAACTCTGTCGCTCGAGCGGAAGGCCTCTTTACATGGCTCCCCGCTCGAGCGGACACCATGTCAGCAGAAAATACTGGGAACACGAATTTCACGCTCGAGCGGCGGTTTTCCCGCTCGAGCGGGAATCAAAATTCTGGAAAATCCAGATCATGTTCTTGAGCTTCAATTCGACATTCAAAGGCTCCAAATGCATGATTTTGGCTCAAACTTCACATATACATCTTCTAACATGGTATAAATACCAAATTACAACACAATGAAGCTCAATTTCACAAATCAAACACATGCATGTCCCAAATTGACTCAAACTCATCACCAACACACAAAATTCAAACATGCAAGACTCAAACTCCCATGATTTGCATTTGCATGTGAAATATACACAATGTCCTCAACTTAATTGGTGAAGAGGTGATCAAATATATGGAGTTAAACCAAAAATTCAACATGGATCATACACATTGTGCTCAAATATGGAAATTCATAGTAATTCCCTACATGCATGCATCTATTGACTTTAAATTCAACAAATGCAACTCAATTTCCTTATGATCAAACTAATTCATGTTCTTGCCCATTAATCAAACTTGAATTCACAATTTACTACATTAAACTCATGAATTCACTTACCTAAGAGTTCAATCTTCCAAACTATAGCAATTTCTTGAGTTTAATCTTCAAATTCCCAAACCTTGAACCAAGATTACACAATTCTCTCCCTCTCTCTCTCTCTATAGCCGACCCTCTCTCTATTTTTGAGTTCAAATCAGCCAAATGAAGTTATAAAGAGAGAATAGAGGGTGTAGTGCCTTATTACAACAAACTCCACTAATTCCAATTTAATAATAATAAATAATTGGGCACTAATTCATCAATTAAATCAACTAATTCTGATCTGAATCAATTTCCAATCAAAATTCAACGTAGGCTCTAAAAATTATGCTAATAACAATGGTGCAATCAATTTCGGGTTCTGTGGCCGATAAGGCCATCAATTTAATTTCCAAAGCAGACAATCAAATAGATATTCCTACGGTGAACAGATAGAAATTCAAAACCACATATTTTCACATAATGGCTCACAAAATCATATTAAACACATAATCATGCTCATATTAAGGACCAATTAACATATTACGGAACATGGATATCACAGTCTTCCCCCCTTTAGGAAGTTTGGTCCTCCAAACTTAATTTACCTTCGTCAGAAAACAAAGGTGGAGGCAAAGGCAGAGGCAGAGACGAGGCTGCGACGCAGAGACGGAGGCAACGGCGGGGGGGGGGAGCGGCGGAGGTGAGGCTGCGACGAGCTGCGACGATCGGTCAGAGGGCTGCGACGTCTCCACATTCAATAAGCTGAAAAGCAAAGGCAATTTTCATTCATAAATTGAGTACAAACAGAAGTCAATTTACACATGAAAGCTACCCTAAAGCTTCTAACCAAAATACAGTCAAAATCTAACAAAACCTACATACATTCGGATACCAAAACAAAACAAAAATCACTGAGCCTAAGTTAGTTTTCAGGGTCAGACTCCAGCGGCTTAACGTCTACCTACTCGTACGGAATCGGCTGTTCCAATATCACGTTAGCGGCAGCTAAGGCTTTGAGCCAACCATGTTTGAAGCCCCTATTTTTGAACTTAGGAACTTCCTCGACATAGCTCTCTAAGGCTACATCCTTGCCAGCTTGAAAGGCCTTGGATGTCTAGAATTCGACTTCTTCCTTCGCCTTCTTTAAATCTTCCAAGTCGGCCTCCAGCTTGGATATCCTCTCGTTGGCCAATTTGAGAGCTTCTTCGCTCGCTTTCGCTCTTCCTTCAGCGACCAATCTCAATTGATCAAAATTCTTGGCCTTGTCGGCTTTGGCATCGGCCCTCGCTTTTTCTTCCGTCGCTCGGCTAGAGGCCTCTACTACATTGTTCTTTTCAACTTCCACTTCAGCTGTCAGAAAGCCGATCTGCTCAATTGCGTCATGTTGGCAACGACCAATCTCGGCTATCCTCCCCGTCGCCAACAAACCAATGAACCAATAAGATAGGTGATATACAAAACTTTTTAGTTTTTGATGCAAAACCAAGGATTAAGACACATATCAATATCGTCGATTGAGCGGCTAGTGATATGGACAATAGATCAGGCTCTGCCCAAAAGGTTGCCCTGTCAAACGGCAACGAAACTGAAGAGGCCAAGCTCAAGGCCACTGCAGCATCTTTCACGGCCGATGCATCGGAAGCAATCGGCACGTTCTTTATCCTAGGTTGTATTGTAAACGGCATAACCAGGTCCGATTCTTCTATGCGTGGTCGTTTATCAACTAGGTTTTCTGAATAGTCTTCGGTCTTAGCTGGACGTTTTCCCCCTCATTGCTCCGACACTTGGCCCTCTGGTTGTCCGACAAGAAGCTCAATTTTGGCCATACCAACATAAGCCGTCTCCTCAACAAGAGCAGGTGGTGTAGACTCAGTCCTAACTTCAGGTGAAGGGGGTGGAGGTTCAGATCGTTCGGCTTCGGCTTTCTTGCGTGCAGCCAACCTCTCAGTATTTTTCTTCCTGGCCAACTGAGTAAGCGACTCACCAGCCATGTTATCAGGATATGGGTTGGGTAGGTCCCCTAAGTCGGTGTAAATATCTTCAGGGGAGACGTCCGGTTGGCTCGAAGTCGATGGAGGGTTGAGGCCGGCTTCCTCAAAAGCCGAATTCAGTGCTGCATCAAACTCTAGTCTTTTGGAACTGTTCGAGGGTTGATCCGGCTACTTAGCAACTTTAGCTACTTGTTCAGCCGTTGGCTCCGAATTTGAAGCATCAAGACCAATTTGCCTCAGAATCTTGAAGTTCAGAAAAATAAGCGCCGTAAGCTGCTGCTCACCCCTCAGAATCGAAATGTTATCCGTAGCTAAAAACGTAGAGTAGGTCGGCTCGTATCTTAAAAGTATGTGGGCTGTCCTGCCTTGCTTCTGAAGATTCGAATGGTCAAAGAATTGAAGCGCAGTTTTAATTTCTGCAAGTACGGCATCGTTGGCTGAAACCAAAACTTTCTTCAAATCGTTTCCTACATAAACAAAATGGTAAATACGTAGAAGGAAAGCCGAATAAATATATAACAATAAAAAATAAAAAATGAGCTATACGGCCACCTGGTTCGCCTTTTCATCTTGGCACGGGATCTAGGCGATCTTCACCCTCGCCGAATTCCCAGTTGCCTCGGACAACGCCCATTACATCGTCAACACGCTTGCCAGAGTTGGCAAGCATAGTCACTAAGTGATGATCGATATCCTTGGCCCTGAGAAAATAGCATCCTAGTCGGCCAGTAGATTTGGCTAAGGCATAACAATGCCGAATTGCAGGTATACCAAGATTAATCCTAAGGCGTCGGTTCAACTCTATAATCCCCATTATGATTTGGAAGAAATTTACGTTAGGCTGGGAAGGGATTAGACCCCAGTATCGAAGGACGACCCTTAAAAATGGGTGAAGGGGAAAACATACTCCGCTCTCTGCAATTAATAAGAGAGGAAAGATGATTGTACTTTCACCAGTCCTCTCCATATCAGTGGTGCTGTCTGCCATGAGTGATAGATGGACGTCATTGGGGATGGAATAATGGCGTCAAAAATCGAAAATTCGTTCCGGCAAAAAGAGTTCTTTCAAGTGTTATGCCATCCTAACCAGCCTAAGAATTATGCGAAACCAAAAATAAACAAGGAAATGGGATTCGAAATGAAGGAGAAGAGAACTTACAAAAAGCAGAATAGACAGTGAGAAACAGGAGGAAGTTGCAGAGGTCGCGAAATGGAAGTATATCGAGAGGCAAACCAGAAGCTTTGAGTATTCAAAAAACTTACACTCGAAGGGATAGCATAGTTTCAAATCGCATTAAATGAAGGAAGCGTACGAAGAGGTGGGAAGATGTAATGATTCTGACATGCGTTGGAATGAGGTTAACCGATGTTCCTCCATTGACTTTTCAAGTTCAAAACCAAACATGCCAATTAACTAGCGTTAATAGGATGTTTGGGGGGGCAATTGTGGGAGCCGGATATTATGGGGGCAATAAAGTCGAATAAAGGTATGAGGACAATCATAGACGAAATTTGTACTCGGCTTCATCCTGGATGATCCCAAAGCCGAATATATTAATCGGCCGAGGAACAAGTCAAACTAAGGCCAAATACATAAACGTGCAATGGATTAAGGGTGGGCCTGATCCTGAGGCCCAAAAGAAAAATATAAATAGAGGAGCATCAGCCAAAGAAAGGTATATGAGAACTAGTAAGATTAACTTAAGATATAAGCAACCAAGAGAGTATACACTGACTTGCCCGTCGGAGTGCTAATTCCGGCACCCCCGACCGGAGTGTTCATTCTTTTTCAAGTGACTAGCTGAGGATCACGAGCGTCCTACTGGATCCAACGAGTATTTCCAAACCACTTCTCCACATGTTTAATTTATTTTGAATCTAGAAAGTTAATTCGGTTAAAGTTTCTTTGTTTTGAATTAAACGACGAATCATACTAAGAATCGGAAACCTAGGGTTTCTAGTATGAAAAATATACTTAGAAAATTAATTTAATTATTATTAGGGATTTAGAAATGGTTCTTGAGCTTCCAGGGTTCAATTTAGGGTTTTCAAGTTTTCGGTTGGCATACTCTATAACTAAAATTGCAGACAGATAAGGATTTGAGAGTCTTTATTGAAAGAATTCAAAAATCAAGGACTTAATAGGTTTTACAAAGGTTAGGGGCCTCACAACCTACCCCTCTTAAATAAATTTCGTCCTCGAAATTTCAAACATTCTTCATATCTTGAAACGTCATAGGTAATTGGTTTGTATTGCATTCTTGCACTCTTGGGTAGATTCTACCAACGTATATTAATTAGTCAGATCATCTTCATCTCTTAAGTTCTTCTCCCTTTTTTCCAAAGCCATTGTTGGTCTTGTTCTGATAATAGCGTTTTGAATCAAATTTCTCCTAAATTAATGACATAAGGAGATGCATTGATCTTCTACATTAATTGAAAATTCTGAACTGTTTGTTGCTGCTTCAGTGTGAGGGATTTTATTGCCAAATTCCTGTTTTGGTGATCTATACTCTTGTTAAGAATTGATCCTTTGGTAATTTGTTGATGCCATTGCATTTGTCAATGGAAACTAATCTATCCCCCTTTAATTAACAAAAGCATCTATTGGATGGGTGTGTCCCTCCCCAAATTTTATTACCTGGAAATATTACCAAAACCATTAATTTAAGTCCTTTTTTACTTAATACATTTATATATATACAAGTGACCATTACACTTGAGTAGAAGAAATATGTTCTCTCCCAAATGAGTACAATAATAATACATGCCAAGATTTTTACATTGAAACACTCTCTAAATAATTATTTACATATAAAAACACTCAACGACCACAAGTCATAATATACATTTCATTTACACACTGATTGACAAATACACATAAAAGAAAATAAACTTCTTGAAATCTTCAACTAGTGTGGCTGAGTCTTTCTCCTTGAAAATGGTAAAAATACACGGGATGAACAAAGATGTCCTATAGGAATTTTCAAAGATTCTCAACAATATTATCTCTAGATACATACAATCATGAATGCTAAAGAATGATACATAAATAAGTAATGTGCTCTTTTCATACTCAAAATACACTAGATATAGATAATACTTTTCTCATAAGAAATCCATGAAACTTTTCAAAGAAAATTCTTTCTTTCATTTCCGTATCATTCTAGGATGGTTTTTCAAAAGTTTTTTCAAGAATCCCTTGTTAACATGAGTTACAGATCAAGCATATAGAAACCAATCATTTTATCATAATTCACACCAAGTCATCACCCTATCATAACCCACATAAAATGAATCAACTCAATTCCATCTGTTCAACTCTACACAATTAAATCATTCATTTCCCATTACCACAATCACACATACAGATCCCGTTATAATTATTTCACATAAATCCAAATAGAAACTGGCTCCATTACCCAGCCACATCATCACACCACACGCTTTTTCAGGTGCTACTTTGAAAGGAATTCTAAACCTCTGTTAAGCGCCACGCTTTATCGGTCATGAGCCAAAAGGAATGTAGAATCTCACACTTTACCGGTCACAAGCCAGAAAGAAGAAGGAACCTCAACATATCTCAACAAACCACACGCTTTACGGGGTGATACTTCGGAAGGAAGGTCGAACCTCTATTAGCGCCACGCTTTACCAGTCACAAGCCGAAAGGAAACGGGCCCTTATTCCAATGTCATCATCCATCAATTCATCATGTTATTCCTTATTACAATTTCGACAAAGCCAACACCATCATTCATTACTTCCATTACACATTAATCTAACAACACATCTATCATGCGCATAAAGGTTTATCTTTAGAAACAATCATAATTCTTGTGTTCCATTTCATTCTTTACTTCTCTACATTAACATCAAATCTTAATAGTCAATTGTACAATAGAATAATTATTATATCTTATCCAAGATTTAGTTATTTAATTACCAACATTAATCTCTTTAACACAACCCTCGTATACAGTGATCAATTTCCAAAACCATTGATTTATCCTTATTTATACTCATCTTAACCAAACATGAACTTAATTTCATGAATCTAATGTCAATTGAAACATTCTTTATTTACAAAATAAATTCCACAACTAGGGTTAGGCATAAAATCTTGTTCTAATCATTTAAAACTTCCTTAATCCCCTCAATTTTTCATTTAATTTCTCTATTTTGGAAACCCTAACTTTCTTCACATGTTTTGTAAAAAAAAAAAATCTCCTCTAGATGAGGTTTTTATGCAATGGAAATCTACCACCCATTTATCTATAAGAAAATATTGAAGAGAAGCAAAGAAAACTCCTACCTCAAACAAGAAGAGGAAGAAACCCAAAATCTCAACTTTAACGAAAATGCGATCCGCGTGGATGGATCAAAAGCCCTCGGCGTACTCTTCTCTATTAGATAAGGAATATGGGGGTAGAAAATGAAATAAAATAGATGAAACCCAAGCTTGAAAGCTTGAAACCCACAATAATTGTGGAAACGAGAAAGAATAGAGAGAAGGAGCAAGAGAAAATAAAGCAAAGTGGACCAAAAGTGACTTTTAAATGTGCTAAATTTGGACACTTCGCTCGAGCAACCAGTCATTCACTCGAGCGGACAATACGAACTCCCAGAAGTTCAGACCAGATAAGCAGACCGCTCGAGCGACCTGTCATCACCCGAACCCGCCCCCATGGGTTAAGGACATAACCGGCCAGTAATCATGAGATTACCTACGGCCTCAAACCAAAACAAACGTATTTTAACAGAGTTAACGGGGGCCAAACGGAAGCAATTTAAAACTTTGTCCATAGAGCTGTGCTTACATGGCACATTATAACAAACCATACATATGTACATTAATAACGTACAACAGAAGTACAGTACCATAAAATTCTGTACAGACAGGATCATCCAAAACTAAGTCAACCCATGAAAACTATATACAGACATGTTGAAAGACTTCGCCAACATGACAACATAAAACAAAATGACAAAAAGGCGAAGACGAGTCTCGTGTGTGAGACGCAAAGGGCTGACTCTTTAAAACCTTTGTTGTTCCACACATACTTCATTGGGGCTAGGTTTGGACTTCTCTTGGCCCACCTACAAACACATAAATGAGCGTGAGCGATAGCCCAGTGAACAACATCAAATAAAGGAGTTATGCAAACGGTACGTAGAACAATATGCTACAAACGGCCTTGGGCCCAATTCATATTTCTATTTAACATATATATACCCAATTTAAGTCAAGTGACTGTGGTTCCAAACATACTGGCCTTTGGCTTATTTATTTTTCATTTGTCAAACTGGCCTTTGGCCCATTCAGATTTTCATGTCAAACTGGCCTTTGGCCCATTCAACTTTCATTCATGTCAAACTGGCCTCTGGCCCTTTCATTCATGTCAAACTGGCCTCTGGCCCATTTATTCATGTCAAACTGGCCTCTAGCCCATTCAATGATGTCAAACTGGCCTCTGGCCCATTCATTCATGTCAAACTAGCCTCTGGTCCATGCATTGATGTCAAACTGGCCTCTGGCCTGTTCATTTATTCATATCAAACATTTGTCCGTAATTCAAACTAGCAAACTTATAAGGCTTATAAGGAAATAAGCAATTGGACAAATGACGAGACTTCAAAATATCGATATTACTCACAGTGATCGATTGGTTGGTTTGCCCTGGAGCTCGACCCTACACATTCCATGAACACAAAAGGGTCACAAACAATTCGATCTGTTCTAAATTCACATATTCCTCATTAGGCTTCATTCTTATCTCTTTAATTCAATTACAATGCTCAATGCATGCCTAAGAGTACTTGGGAGTGAAAGAGAACAGAAAATGAAACACAGAATGTCTTTGCAAAATTTCAGAAAACTGGGACCCCGCTCGAGCGTGGACTTCCCTGCTCGAGCGGACCCTTGAGGCCTGCAAAAGTACTAGATGCATCAAAATTATGCTCGATCGCAAACTCTGGCACTCAAGCGGAAGGCCTCTCCACATGGCTCCCCGTTCGAGCGTAAACTTACCCGCTCGAGCGGACACCATGCCTGCAGAAAATACTGGGAACACGAATTTCACGCTTGAGCGGCGGTTTCCCCGCTCGAGCGGACATCAAAATTCTGGAAAATCCAGAACATGTTCTTGAGCTTCAATTTGATGTTCAAAGGTTCCAAATGCATGATTTTGGCTCAAAATTCACATATACATATTCTAACATGATATAAACACCAAATTACAACACAATGAAGCTCAATTTCACAATTTAATCACATGCATGCCTCAAATTAACCCAAACTCATCACCAACACATCAAATTCAAACATGCAAAGCTCACACCTCCATGATTTACACTTACATGTGAGAGATATTCATTATTCTCAATTTACTTTGTGAAGAGATGATCAAATACATGGATTTCAATCAAGATTCGTCATGGATTACACAATTTATGCTTAAACATGGAAATTTATAGCAATTTCCTACATGCATGCCTCTAATGACTTCAATACAACAAAATCAACTCAATTTCCTCATAATCAATTTCATCCATGTTCTTGACCATTATTCAAACTCGAATTCACAATTTACAACATTAAACTCATGAATTCACTTACCTAG
Source organism: Camellia sinensis (assembly GCF_004153795.1). Taxonomy (NCBI): domain Eukaryota; kingdom Viridiplantae; phylum Streptophyta; class Magnoliopsida; order Ericales; family Theaceae; genus Camellia; species Camellia sinensis. The sequence goes on along the minus strand of NW_021025746.1, from coordinate 625,335 downwards.
GAGCTTAATTCTTCCAATCTATAGCAAATTCTTGAGTTTGATCCTCCAATTCTTCACAAACTTGAGCCAAACACAATTCTTCTTCTCTCACCCTCTCTAGCTAACCCTCTCTCTACTCTTAGAGTCAAAAAATCAGCCAAAATAAACTAAAGAGGGAATTTGAGGGTGTAGTGCCCCATTTCAACAAATCCCACTAATTCCAATATAATAATAATAAAGTAATTAGGCACTAATTCATCAATTAAATCAATAAATTCTGATCTGAATCAATTTCCAATTAAATTTCATCGTAGGGTCTAAAAATTACGCTAATCACAATGGCGTAATCAATTTCGGGTTCTGTAGCCGATAAGGCCTTCAATCTAATTTCCAAAGCAGATAATCAAAGAGATATTCCTACAGTGAATAGATAAAAATTCAAAATCACATATTTTCACATAATGGCTCAGAAAATCATATTAAACACATAATCGTGCTCATATTAAGGACCAATTAACATATTACGAAACAAGGATATCACACGACCACTCCTGCGCTTGAGCAAACATCGACAACTCTCAGAATCGCCGACCTACAAAAATACTAGGAGCTTTGCGAGACCACTCGAGCGATCATTCCATCATTCAAGTGATAAAAAGAAAAAAAAATTTGGAGTGTTAGAGGTCAGTCATCTCTTTCTTTTGGTAACTATCAATAATTGCTAAGGTACGAGTAATGAATCTATTTCTAAGATGAGGTTAGAGTCGGGTATTTTCATGCCTCAAAAATTACACAAATAATTCCTATGACCTAACATATTGCAGATATGAAGGAATGTGACGAACAAAATGTGCACCCAAAAGTTCTAAGACTGGATTAAATAAAGGAAATTAACACCATCTACGTTCAGGTTACAAAAAGTCACTTCAAAAGAGTTCTAACTGCATAGTTACATTCTTCTAGGTTAACCAAGGCCCATACTATAGTTCCTTGGGTTCATATGTGTTGTATTTCTCACTCTCAGGGTACTGCTTAGTGAGGTCTTCATCTTCTTCTCCTTATAGTGAAAATATTATGTCGGTTGGCCTCTGATTATTATTAAGTCCAGGCCCTTTGTTACCTCATCTTCCATGGCTTCTGCTCGTCAATCCCTTGCACGTTTGCTTTTGTACCTTCTCCTTGATTTCCTGACTGGACGAGTTGGGGACAATCATTCTTCCTGTGCCCTAGTTACTGGCAATAGTAACATTGGATCGGCCAAGCTGATCTTGCCTAACAGCTTTCCTTCTAGTACTGCTGTTGCAGTTGTTGTTGTAGTTGTGGTGCCCTAGAGTATGGTTTTTGTATTGCATGCCTTTGGTTGTTCCTTTCTAGTCCCACATGGGATTGACTTTCTTTCTTTAGACTCCAAATCCATCTTGTATCTACTACCTCCCGTTCTATGTCTAGTGTTGTGTCCACCACATCCAAAAAAGTGGGAAGTTGCAAGGGCAAAACCCTTTCTCTAATTATAGGGTCTAGACCCCACTCAAATTTTTGTGATTTCTTTTCATCATAGACTATGTATCGAGTTGCATAACGAGTCAACTTCTCGAATTTTGCCACGTATTGGGTCACCGTTATCGTGCCTTGCTCTAGCAATTGAAACTCACGAATTCTCTCATATCTAACAGTGTTTGGGAAGTACTTCCTTAGAAACAATTCTTTAAATTGCACCCAAGTCATAGTCGTGATGTCCATAGATTCCTTGATCAAGGTTTACCAATGGTCTGCCTCACCTTCCAACTAGTATACGGCCAAAGTGATTTTGTCTATATGCTCAACTATTCCCATTGTCTCCAGCATTTTCTCGATTTGTCGAATCCAGTTTTCAGCGATCTTTGGATTGGGCTCGCTAGTGAAGATCGGCAATCTCTGTTTGGAAAACTCAGAGAATAGATGCGTTCTCTCATTCTGATGTGTTCTCCTCAACCTTCCTAATTCTTCCAAAATTTGATTTACGATATTCCCAAGTAAGTTGGCTGTGGGTGCAGGGGTGTGATTATTGACCCTGGGTGTCCCGTTCCCGTTAATATTGACGTCATCGTTGTGGTTGGTGTTGTCGCTATTAACAGTGTAATTGTTTGCTCATGTATGGTTCACCATCTGCCAATGTACAGTTAGGTGTAAGTTAGGGTTTTGCTAACGCAGTTAGTCAAGGGAATTACTAAGGTGAAATGCTTCTAATTCAAGTAACTCCTAATATGCTTTCTAACGTAGTCATACTCAACTACCAATTTTGTCACCATTCTCAATCGTTTTGGGACAAACTATATGTCTTGATTCATTGATCAAGGTTCTCTTTGTTCATTATGAAAGGTTGGTTCTGTTGGTCTTATTTGAAATGCTTTCTTCAGCTCCCCGATTCTGATACGGGAATTGCTAGCACACCACTATATAGCTTCACAAGCTGATGTTGTCATGCTCGAAATCTGAAGAAACGTCCTAAGGTTGGTTAAGCAAATTTTGATACATAATGTCTTTTAGTTGATAAAGTACATAGTATTATAATAATATAACATGGTCGAGGCAGGGTAGTCCCCAACCGCAGGTCAAAACGCGTAGGTAAGGGTTGAACCTAGGCTTTGATACCAAGTTATGACGCCCCAAAAATTAAGAACATTAGAGAATATATAAACAAGTAAATATAGGGTTTATCTAAGGTTACAAGAATAGGAAACATCACTAATGAATCCTTTTGCTAATAACTACGCAAGATCACAAGAAGGTCAGAGGAGTCAATATAGCCTCCTTTCTAAGTCCAACCACTTTAGATAGCAAAACTATCTTTTTGACAGATCTTGACAAGGTATTAACACCAAGCCTACATGAGTTGATAGAGTATAAGAATAGATTACAAATAATATATACAATAATTACAAAATCATGTTTTAAATACAACAAGCAATTAATCACTTACAATCTCAAAATGTATTTACAAAACTAGTTTCTAACTCTCATAGGGTAGCCATACGTCTTCAAATACTTCAGCTCTGCCTTTGACTAGTCTAATAGTCTTCAATACCTAGCATGAACGCCATGAGCTTTGAATGCCCAGTAAACGCACACATATCCCGTCCATTTTTCCAATCCAATAACCATCACAATTATAACAAGCAAGCTGTAACAACCCTAAACCGTAATTAACTACTAAACTGTAATTAAGAATGCTAACTAAGTGCTTAGAATGGAATTGTGTGCTAATTTTATATTTTGTATGCTATTTGGCTTTATATCTGTTACTTGTAAAAATATCTGTCTGAAATTCTGCTTTGATCTGAAAATCGAAAGCCTTATCGGCATTCGAAACTGAAATTGATTACACCGATATGTTATTTGAAATAGTTAGAACACTTTGGTAAGTTTAATTAAAAATTGATTCAGTTTGATTAATTAAGTTGTGTTTAATTGGTTTAATAGTCTAATTATTATAAAAAAGCCACTCTAGCAATTAACATGAACCATAAGCTCATTTGAGCTCATCTCTTCATCATTTTGAGCCCCCAAAATCTAAGACTATACTTTTAGAGAGAGAATGTAAAGATTGAAGGGAACTTGGAGATATAGCTTGGGTTGGTCAAATTTTGCTAGAATTCGTGTGTTTGAAAGCTCTAGGTAAGAGTTTACCTCTTAACTCTTAAAGATATAATGTTTTAGAGTTGTATTCATGGGTTATACATAAAGTCAAGAAGATAAAGAAGCTTTACATGCATGCAAGAATATGTTGAAATTATGAGTTATATTGTACATGCATGTTTTATCCATCATGTATTGATTCTTAAATTCATGTTTTGGAAAGGAGTTTTGTACATGCATGAGCCTTTGAGCTCAAATTTGTCAAGTTCATGAGTTTTGAAAATAAGGAAAGTAAATTCATTACATACATGTGTTTCAAGTTTGGTTTTGGAAGAATTAGCATGGTTTTGGGCCTTGATTTTGCGAAATGATCTTTAATTCATGATGTTGTATAAGTTTACAAGTGTTTTCTGAAGTTTTGGCCCAAAAGAATGAGTTTTGATGCATTGGAATTGAGTTTTGGAGCTTAGAGAGCAATATGGAAATTCCAAAATTTGCACTCTTCGCTCAAGCGGTGAAAGTTGCGCTTGAGCGAAAAATGCAAGCTCTCAGAAGTTTTGCAAAGTTTAGGGGTTGGCTCAAGCAGAAAAAGTTATGCTAGAGTGACCACCCTTTGTTTTTAAAGTTGGCTCGAGCGTAAAATGAGAGCTCTCAGTCCTTTTGCAAACCAAGGGGTCTGCTTGAGCGACCAAAGTTGCACTCGAGCGAACTGCTCTGTTTTTGAAATTTTGTAAAGTGTTTTCCAAGTGCATAATTGCATCCTCATTGCATCTAAGGCATTCTTAGGCCATGTTTAAGCTATAATAATGAGAATAAGAATTGGAAACACACCTAAAAATGAAATGTAATAAGTCAAGTGTATCCAAAGAGTGTGTTTCAATGTATACAAGTAATGTGATATGAAAGATAAGAAGCTAATGTATGGAAAGCTAAGCCATGATGGTCATATGAATGTGGAATGATAAGATATGTTTTGTGCTATATACGTTTATGGTTGTAGGTCAAGATTTGGAGACAAATTAACCGTTTCTGGAAGCCCACTGTGAGTAACGTTATTGTAAAGATATGTTCATATGAATTATATTTGAAATGTTATTGGATAAGTCATGATTTCTGAAATGTGATTTTGCTAACATGAATGAATGTCCTATAAGAAAACATATCTGTCACAAGTAAAATGTTTGAATTAGAAATTGAAAGCCTTAGAGGCTTAATAATCCGAAATTGATTTTACATTTGAACTTAGTATAATTTTTAAGTAATAATAAGCACTTTTGGAGAAATTTGATTTGGAATGATTAAATTGATTGATTTTTGTCCTATTCACCTTATATATATAATTGCCTTCCCTAGACATTTGACATAGAAGCCTTTAACTCAAATTATCTCCTGAGAGGAAAATTAGAGAAGATGAGGGTTGAAAGGAAGAAGGAGAACTTCATCAAGAGGAAGAAATTGGGAGATTAAGAGGGTTTTAGAGATTACAAAAGCTTAAGGTATGTCTAATCTTTCTAATTGGCCACTCTCTTGGAGTTGAGTAAGAATTCCTCTATATTATTGTGTTTAATGATTAATTGTGTTGTGGTCTCTTGTGTTGAATTGGTTTGAATTATCTAATGAGGAATTTCATCTTACGTCTTCAAATATCAAGCTTGAATTCACCTACTTGAACAAATGGTTACATGTGTGTGTGTGTGTGTGTAAGGAAGTTGAGAATATTATGAAATAGAGTTATGTTATGAGCTTTAAGAATTAAAGATTCAAATCAGAGTTAGATTGAGATGTGTTTACGAATCTTGTTAACATGATTTTTGGACCACGATTTAGCAATTAAAGGATCTATTTTGCACCTTGTAAATGCTCACCAAAAATGAGTGTTTTTTATTGAAATTCAGACTGCCAAACAGTAAATCGCCGCACGTACGGGGGTTATGGCCGCACATGCGGAAGCACTACCGCACGTGCAGGAGTCATGGCCGCACGTGTGGGAAATGGAAAATTTCTGGGTTTTGGTTCTGCTAAAAAGGCACGTGCGGGGCTTCCCAGCCGCACGTGCGGCCCATGCTGGAAAAATTGGTTTGCTCCGTTTTACGTGCTCGTTCCTTAGATATTTTTGAAATTTGTATTTGATGCCTTTTTGATATCTGTAAATTCATTCAAAACAAGTGAGTCAGGAAATGATTGGACAAGTGAAAAATGAACTAATTTACGAGTTATGTATGTGTGCAGGACACTTCGGAAGGAACTAATGCTCCACTACAGCATAGTGAGTAGTAGTACGGTAGATGCACATTTTACTTATCGTTAATAATTATGGTTGTTAACGCTCTGCTCTTTACAAGTAATTACGTTAATGTTTATGTTGTTTGGAAATTGGTGAGAACGTTGAAAGACCTTGTGTACATCGGCATGACTTTGGAACTACTTTGCATTCTGGTTACGGTTAATAAATAGCATTAATGTGCTACAACCTGTAAGTTACTTATGACTCTGTATAAGAATTACATACGAACTACTGTGCAATTGATTGACGAGAAGGAATTGTGAATGTAAACCCCGCTTACGAAAACATGATATTTTGAATGTCCTATTGTGGACTCCAATAATCTGGTTGATTCGACGCATGTTTTATGACATAGATATATGCCTAGAAGGGATTATCGAAATGAATAATCGGATAGAACCATGGGTTGCCTTATATGTCAAAGAATTGAATATCAATGACATTGTTATATGACCCATGTTATGGTGTGAATTGGTCTGTTCTCATGAATAGTACTGTAATGACGCATGTACTTCTGTAAACAATTATTATTAATGCTTTGTTATACGTAAGACAACTGTGTTAATCTGTAACATACGCTTTACTTACAGCTAATGATTGCCATTGACATTCTGTTATCGCATGTTAATTATGTAACTAAGTGAATGATTCAAAGAATGTAAGTAAATGATGGAAAGGATGTGGATACTTTTATATGACTCTGGAACTCTATAAGATTCTGGCACTAACCTGCTCTGATGATATCTGGGCCTATGGACAATCTGTATTTTCTGGTATGAAACAAAGTGTTGTACGGAACTAAGTGCTACAATGTGAGTCACCTCTAGAATCCGTGCGAGACACCTCTTGAGTTCATACATTTTGATAAGGGCTGTATGCCATTCTGATAAGGGCTTAATGCCACTTTGATAAGGGCTGTATGCCATTCTGATAAGGGCTTAATGCTATTCTGATAAGAGCTGTATGCCATTCTGATAAGGGCTTAATGTCGTTCTGTTTAAGGGCCAATTTGTGAAGCTATGAATCTATGAGGCCGAGGGCCAAATTGTGAATATGTGAACCCACCAAGCCAAGGGCCAATCTGTGACGTTGTGAACTGACGAGGCCGTTTTAAATATTAGTACAGAATCAGATTAACCACCTGTCTTTTACATTGTATACGCATTGCTCTGCATTATAATTCAAGTTGAACGTTGAGTTATTAAAATACTATTATTCACTGAGATTGTCTCACTCTGTATTTTGTCTGATTTTGTAGGTAATAAATTTGGAGGTCAGCCATAACCCTCGATGCTCGTCTTCCTTTGTCAACCTCTGTGTGTGTACCCGTTTTTGTGAAGTTTGCTGAGTTTTGGCTTATACTCTGATTGTCTATAATAAGTTGAAGTTTCCAATGTTTTTGTTATATGCCCAAACAAGGGGCGGGGTTGTATATATGTATGTAAATATTTATTATCTGATTCACTTTTTGTGATCCTGGCATGATAGTGGTCGCACAATGGATGTAGTTTCTCTTTATTTCATGTCATTTTATAATATTTAATGCTTCCGTTCAGGCCCCACATGTATGTATACCAAATCTTATGTCCGTTTCTGAAGTGATCATGCCCAAACTTTTAGGGGCGAGTTTGGGGGTTAACAAGTGGTATCAGAGCACGAGTTGCTATCTCACACACGAATCCATTAAGCCTTAGGATGTCTAGAAAAGACTTAGGCATCATGCATGACATCCTTAAAGCATATGAAAAGATTGATGGCAACGATATCTATACATGTGATATCCGCTAACCACGATGGTTACTGTTCTTGTCTATTGTACATTCCTTGTATATATTATGATTGATTGCTATGCAAAACATGGTGAGCATAAAGATGGAAGGTCCGGAAGATTCTACCTCCGCCTGGTTAGATAAAAAGAAAAGGAAAATTGTACAACATATGTAAAAAGGAATTGTGAAAAATTTAAATAATAAATAATTATGGGAATTATTACCTCTGTTTATCTTACGTAGATTGGTGAACAATGCAAGACATGTAGATGGGGTTAAGTTAACCGTGTTGCACTGCGGAAGCATGGTGAAGGTTCGAGCTGATCGGTAAGACAATCTATATGTCAATGATTAGGTAAGACATATGTTATCGGTTGTTACTTTTGGATTGAAAGTTACTTATCATCTGTTTAGATGAAATGGCTAAATGATATATTCTTTCTTGTCATAATAATGTTTAGATTTGTGATTTTGCGAAATTACTGCATTTGAGTATTGTGATAAGATGTGTTTGTGTGCTAACTGAAATTGTGTGAGCACAATTGGCTATAAGAAGAAGTTATGCATATAGTGATCGCTCTTAAAATTGTGAAAGGAGTTAATTAATTGTGATTTTGCTTCTTACTGATGATTAAATAGATAAGCTATGCTGAGGAATTGGTTATTGACCTTGAAACAACATGTAATTAAGGTGATTTCGTGAACTGAGAAAATTATTGACAACTTCTGATGAGGAATCTATAATCTGAAATCTGTGATCTGAAATCTGTAATCTGTAATCTAGAATCTGGAATCTAAAATCTGTAATCTGTCATCTGTACTTTGTAGTTTGTTTTGTTTATGTGTAATCTGTAATCGGTAATTAGGATTTTTTATAGGGAATGGTTGAACGAAATGAAAGACCTCACCCACATTACGTGTTTGCTCACATGATACTTTTAAAAAGGATAGATAGTCATTAACTACTTGGAGACCGAGACTAAAGGATTAGTAATTTGATAATTTACCGGGGGAGTTAAAATCTTGCCTATGTACATTCATGACTTAAGATTGAGAAATCATTTCTGTGATATATTTCTGTGTTGAAAATGCAAATGTTGAGTGTTGCAAATTAGTCCTGTATTGTCTATTTGGAGGCTATAATGTGAACTGTTCTGCATGACATTGTGACTTCTGATTGAAGTAAACGAATGTGGTACTTATAATTGTTGTATATGTAATGAGATTTAGGATTCTATAACGGACCTAGTAGAATCTACGTAGGAGGAGTAACTGGATACCCTGCTTATGTTAATAATTAAGTCGCACGACTGGTTATCATTTCTGAACAGTGGAAAAAGGAAAATGGTTATTCTATCTGTTTCTGTTACTCAAAACCGAACTTATGGTAGTGTGGTTAAGTGTCTATCATGGCACATCTGCATGAATTTACAATATATATATATATATGATACTATTATGATATTATTGTAACTGTTGATTCGGAGCATGATTCTCCTTGTATTACTGTACTTAGAAGTGATGCTATGAGGAAATAACGATGTGTATTGTGATCCTTCCTTCTGTTGTACTGTCTTTGTTAAGAATTATTACATATCGTCCTGAACCAATAACGGTATGATTTTGAAACGCTTTTGGACATAGGGGAATACTGTGAACAAATTGTGAAACTGGTGGCTATGTACATAAGTGACTTATTTGTGATTGTGGAAATGAATTACACCTTGTTAAATAGGTAGAATCTTGTTGATGAATTCTGATATCCAGTTTCATTATGCATAATACAAATTGAACTTAACTACATAATTGAGTTGTTTTCAAAACGATATATAACTTTGATTAACAACTCACCTCTGAGTGACTTGTACTCTGTGCTTTATTCAAAGAAATGACATGGGAATGTATATATATAAATTATGCACTCAAGGAAATGATATCCATTATGTTTCTGTATTTGAGAATTATATGTTTCTGTATTGGCAAATTGGTACTATGGAACTTAACAGGAAATATTGTGATTATAAACCATGCCTACCGAGAATCTCATACCTTGAATGTCCTGCAATGGACTCTTGAACTCTCATCTCATTTGATATATGATCCCATGAAATAAACATATAGAATTATTCTTTTATTCTACATGCCTAAGATAGACATCAAAAAGATTAGTTGGATAAAACCATAAGATGCTTATTATGTTGAGAACTCTGGAATAACTGTGATACACATCGGATTAATTTGTGCATTGTGTGAATCGAGGAATTACGTGGGCATCTATAACAGAATTAGACAATGATGTGAGACCGGGATTTCTCATCTGTTTCATGGTAAAACAAGTTTGAGGGAACAAACTTATTTAAGGAGGGGGGAGTCTAATAACCCGACCCTCGTACATGTTCCTGATATACTTTCAGTCCCTTATTCTGCGCGTTTAATTGCTTAAGGTGAAATTTCATGTGAAATTAAGTTGAAGCAAAAGGATCTTATGATTAGAGACATGTATCTGTTTAATAAGAAAACATATCTATCACAAGTAAAATGTTTGAATCAGAAATTGAGAGCCTTAGAGGCTTAATAATCCGAAATTGATTTTACATTTGAACTCAGTATAATTTTTAAGTAATAATAAGCACTTTTGGAGAAATTTGATTTGGAATGATTAAATTGATTGATTTTTGTCCTATTCACCTTATATATATAATTGCCTTCCCTAGACATTTGACTTAGAAGCCTTTAACTCAAATTATCTCCTGAGAGGAAAATTAGAGAAGAGGAGGGTTGAAAGGAAGAAGGAGAACTTCATCAAGAGGAAAAAATTGGGAGATTAAGAGGGTTTTAGAGATTATAAAAGCTCAAGGTATGTCTAATCCTTTCTAATTGGCCACTCTCTTGGAGTTGAGTAAAAATTCCTCTATATTATTGTGTTTAATGATTAATTGTGTTGTGGTCTCTTGTGTTGAATTGGTTTGAATTATCTAATGAGGAATTTCATCTTATTTCTTCAAATATCAAGCTTGAATTCACCTACTTGAACAAATGGTTACATGTGTGTGTGTGTGTGTAAGGAAGTTGAGAACATTATGAAATAGAGTTATGTTATGGGCTTTAAGAATTAAAGATTCAAATTAGAGTTAGATTGAGATGTATTTATGAATCTTGTTAACATGATTTTTGGACCACGATTTAGCAATTAAAGGATCTATTTTGCACCTTGTAAATGCTCACCAAAAATGAGTGTTTTTTATTGAAATTCGAACTGCCAAACAGGAAATCGTCGCACGTGCGGGGGTTATGGCCGTACGTGCGGGAGTCATGGCCACACGCACGGGAAATGGAAAATTTATGGGTTTTGGTTCTGCTAAAAAGGCACGTGCAGGGCTTCCCAACCGCACGTGCGGGACCAAACGCCGCACGCGCGGGGCTTACAGCCGCACGTGCGGCCCATGCTAGAAAAATTGGTTTGCTCCGTTTTACGTGCTCATTTCTCGAATATTTTTGAAATTTGTATTTGATGCCTTTTTGATATCTGTAAATTCATTTGAAACAAGTGAGTCAGGAAATGATTGGACAAGTGAAAAATGAACTAATTTACGAGTTATGTATGTGTACAGGACACTTCGGAAGGAACTAACGCTCCACTACAGCATAGTGAGTAGTAGTACGGTAGATGCACATTTTACTTATCGTTAATAATTATGGTTGTTAACGCTCTGCTCTTTACAAGTAATTACGTTAATGTTTATGTTGTTTGGAAATCGGTGAGAACTTTGAAAGACCTTGTGTACATCGGCATGACTTTGGAACTACTTTGCATTCTGGTTACGGTTAATAAATAGCATTAATGTGCTACAACCTGTAAGTTACTTATGACTCTGTATAAGAATTACATACGAACTACTGTGCAATTGATTGACGAGAAGGAATTGTGAATGTAAACCCCGCTTACGAAAACATGATATTTTGAATGTCCTATTGTGGACTCCTATAATTTGGTTGATTCGACGCATGTTTTGTGACATAGATATCTGCCTAGAAGGGATTATCGAAATGAATAATCGGATAGAACCATGGGTTGCCTTATATGTCAAAGAATTGAATATCAACGACATTGTTATATGACCCATGCTATGGTGTGAATTGGTCTGTTCTCATGAATAGTACTGTAATGACGCACGTACTTCTGTAAACAATTATTATTAATGTTCTGTTATACGTAACATAACTGTGTTAATCTGTAACATACGCTTTACTTACAGCTAATGATTGCCATTGGCATTCTTTTATCGCATGTTAATTATGTAACTAAGTGAATGATTCAAAGAATGTAAGTAAATGATGGAAAGGATGTGGATACTTTTATATGACTCTGGAACTCTATAAGATTCTGGCACTAACCTGCTCTGATGATATCTGGGCCTATGGCCAATCTGTATTTTCTGGTATAAAACAAAGTGTTGTACGGAACTAAGTGCTACAATGTGAGTCACCTCTAGAATCCGTGCGAGACACCTCTTGAGTTCATACATTCTAATAAGGGCTGTATGCCACTCTGATAAGGGCTGTATGCCATTCTGATAAGGGCTTAATGCCATTCTGATAAGGGCTGTATGCCATTATGATAAAGGTTGTATGCCATTCTGATAAGGGCTTAATGCCATTCTGATAAGGGCTTAATGCCGTTCTGTTTAAGGGCCAATTTGTGAAGCTATGAATCTATGAAGCCGGGGGCCAAATTGTGAATGTATGAACCCACCTGGCCAAGGGCCAATCTGTGACGTTGTGAACTGATGAGGCCGTTTTAAATATTAGTACAGAATCAAATTAACCACCTGTCTTTTACATTGTATACGCATTGCTCTGCATTATAATTCAAGTTGAACGTTGAGTTATTAAAATACTATTATTCACTGAGATTGTCTCACTCTGTATTTTGTCTGATTCTATAGGTAATAAATCTGGAGGTCAGCCATAACCCTCGATGCTCGTCTTCTTTTGTCAACCTCTGTGTGTGTACCCGTTTTTGTGAAGTTTGCTAAGTTTTGGCTTATACTCTGATTGTCTATAATATGTTGAAGTTTCCAATGTTTTTGTTATATGCCCAAACAAGGGGCGGGGTTGTATATATGTATGTAAATATTTACTATCTGATTCACTTTTTGTGATCCTGGCATGATAGTGGTCGGTTAATGGATGTAGTTTCTCTTTATTTCATGTCATTTTATAATATTTAATGCTTCCGTTCAAGCCCCACATGTATGTATAACAAATCTTATGTCCGTTTCTGAAGTGATCATGCTCAAACTATTAGGGGTGAGTTTGGGGTGTGACATGATGTGTTTAATCGGCATCCGAAACCGATTACTCCAGTCGGATGACGATGTGATATGTTCTATTGGATATACCATTATTATGTTCGGATATGAGAATTTATTATGTTATGATTTGTTTTATGAATATGATATGTTCGGAATTCGTTCGCTAACCTCTTTACATTAATGTTATTCACTGTGCTATAACTTACTGTGCGTATATATATGTAGGTGAGCAAGTGCATGGCTGAGCCTAACAGTACCTGTCTGGACTTCTGTTTTGTCAGCCAACCTTAGTGCCTCATGAGGAGGTTCCTGGAAAGATGTTTTGTGATCAAGTCTTAAGCTCTTCTTGTCTTTTGTTTATTTTGTATACAGGGCTAAATCCTTTTTTGTTTCATATATATATGGTTGGCGTAAGAATGATGATGTTGTGATGTATGTACGTAAATGTATGTTTAAAGTTTCTGTCTCATAAATGTTAGCACAGCTCATTAGATGATTATATTTTTGATATTTGCTTTTGCTAGTGTGGAGAAGTGATTTGGAAATACTCTTTGGATCCTGGGAGACGCTAGTGATCCTCAGCTAGTCACCTGAAAAGATACAAACACTCCGGTCGGGGGTGCCGGAATTAGCACTCCGACGGACAAGTTAGTTCAGACACTCAGGGTAGCTTCTTTACTAAGTTTTGTGAAGTGATTCTTACATACTTTTCTACAACCGTTGTTCCTGTATTTATACCTATTCTTTTTGATCCTCGGGGCCAGGGCCTAGTTTTTAATCATTGTCCTTTCTTTTATTCGGCCCTAAGGACTTACACTTATTCGGCACATATATTATGTTCGGCTCCCCACTATCGTAGGATATAGCCGATTAATATCAGTCTTCCAATGGTACGCACCATCTGATTTTTCCATGTATTTGGCCCCCATAGCTAGCCTCTTATTTTGTGATTCTGTTTTAGAGGTCGTAGGTAATCTTAGGATTACTGGCCGGTTACAACGCTAAACCTATAGGGACAGGTTTGGGTCGTAATAAAATGGTATCAGAGCACGAGTTATACCGCACACACGAGTTCATATGAGCTATAAGATGTCCTAGAAAAGAAATAGGGACATTACATTATCATGTGTGAGTGTGTGTAAATTTTTCTGTACAAGTTTGATAAGAAAATGAAAATGAAATCTATGAGTATGAACAAAGAAGTTATGTGGAATAACATGTAATGTTGATTTTGATATTAAACGTGTAACTCATGTTGTAGCACTCTATACTTCCCATTATAATGGAATTATACTTGACTCTTTGATTATCTTGATTGGGAACTTTCTTAGTCCGTATTTGAGCCTTGGTTGAGGTGTTATCATAGTGGTTGGGTGAGATTGAATTAAAAACTCCAAATTCGAATAGTTATTATTGAGTAGTCTTCACTATTTTATCATTTTCTCTCTCCATACTTTGAATCTTGATATGAGGCTAGAACCATTGGAAAGCTTATTTCTCAGGCTTCAATTTGGATACAAGAACAACCCTAAATGGAGTCTAGACGAGAGATATATATACTTGTTTGAAATTTGTGAATCTGTGTTGTGAGCATAGTGCGCTCGAGCTCAACTTTCAATGCTCGAGCGTATAGCACAAAATTAGATCTTTAAGTCACTTTTTGGGTCAAACCCCTTCACTTTTCACTTTCCTTTCTCTCCCCTTCCCCCATTTTTGATTTCTCAAGCTTTTCAAGCTTGATTTCATCTATTTCTAAACATCTTTGACCCCTAGTTCCATATACCAAAACATAGAACACAACGAGGGCTTCCATTTAATCTCAACGGATCTTCGTTTCACCGCCAGTGATTTTTTCGACTTGTTTCCTTCTTGCTTCAAGAGGTAGGATTTATTTCTTAAACTCAACATGAGTTCGGTAGTGTATTTGTGGTGTATTTTAAATATATAGATTCCACTGGTCTTGGATTGATTTTTGGAAATTTGTATTGTAGGTGAGCATTTGTTCCAAATGGGATTGTTGAGCTATGGTTTAGCTATAAAAAGTTTATTTTCCACATACAAAAATGCATGAGTTTTTAAAAGTAAAAAACCCTAATTTGGAGAAACCCTAAAATGTTGATCTTTTGGGGAAATGGTTGGATTTTTAAATAAAAAATGTAAATGAGGTGCTTTCAAATGTTTTCTTGAAAAATGTTGTGATTATGAAATTGGAATGACATATGTTGAAATGAGATATTTCTTGCATTGAAATGGATTTTTAAAGAGGAAAAGGGTTATGCCTAAAAATGTAAATGTTGAGATTGTAAAGAGGAAATAGAATGAATGTTGAGTAATGTGAAATTGAAATGAAGATTAATGATGGTGGAGTTGGATATGTATTATCACTCCCATTTGAGATTTTGGAAAATGTATCTTTAATGGAATTTATTTATTTATCTGTTTAGAGATATTTTTTGTTTTGAGCTATCAGTGGAGGATAGCTATGATTGTTGTAGAAATTGTGTGTGGACTAGGCAAACTGGACTGTTTATAAATCATGCATATTATAGAGCATGCAATGGATTTTGAGAATTTAAACTGTATGTTTTGGAAAGAGATTTTGGAAATTCTTGTATTATGTTTTCAGAGCATTTGTTTCATTTTAAAAATCATATTTTGGATTGCATGTATTGTGCTATTTGGAAAGGGTAAATAAAATGGTAAATCTGAGAAATGATTGTTGTTACATCAAACAAGTTGGCCTGTGTGTCTAGGGTGAAAGTCCCAAAAATGCGCGTATACATGGGTGTCAGTTCCCGCGAATGAAATATCTGTAAAATGGCAATTGCAGTGCTTGTATAGCCTACGTTTACATGGGTCTCGTTTGACAGTTTCCCGTAGACGAAATATCCGTGAAAAGCTGTATTGGTTTTGGAGATTTACCCATTTTATTTATTATCATTTTGGTTTTGGAAAGACATGATTTTTAAATGGTCATAGCAATGTATTTGTTGTTGGTTACCGATGTATTCGTATTAGAATTGACAATGCAATTGCTAGTTGCTATTGAGATACCTGGATTGAGTTGTGGAAATGGATTTTTTATCAAACAAATGTATTAAATTCGAAAAACGTTTTGAATAAACGAAAGGTTTTGAAGACTGGGAAGAAAGGATTTTTTATTGAGGAAGCAAGTGGATTTGAGAATGCATTTGGGCATATTATACATGTATGTATTGCATTCATGATCATTTGTATTGGTGGAGCATATTTATTTTTTGAAATATTTCCTAATAGGCTTTATGCTCACCCTACGTGGCGGAAAATGTTTTCCAGGTATTCTTATGCAGATGTGGACTGAGACATTGAAGTTGTATTTGGATCTGTGTAGGATGGTTCCTTTATTTGTCGGCCAAGGGCCATTTTTGTATTTGTTGGTCGTGTGCCATTCTTGTAAGGGTTACACCTTTTGTATATGATATAAGCCTTTGGGCATTTTAATTTGATTTATAACATCTTTGTATGTTTTCGTTACAGAGCATCCATTTGAGTTAGATGTTGTATCTAAGAATGTATAACATTGGAATAACACATGAACTGTGTACTTATATTATAGACATCTGCATGAGTATTGTTAGTGATTGTCTATCGTTGGATGGTTTACTTATGTGGGCCAAACCTTGTAAATCCGAGGCGTGACACATGCGAACATGAACATATGAACGTGAAAGTTGTATGACTTATGTGAACAGATCTGAACTGAAATAAAAATGAAATTTGTGAGAACCTTTCCTATGTTCATTATTGTTTGGTTTACATATAGACAAATGGAAAGAACAAGCAACACGGATGAATCTGAAACTTCTGATGTTAGAATTAATCAACTAGAAAGAATGGTTGGACCCTTAACTGAATCTGTGAGGCAATAACAACAAAGGCAAATACCTATACCTCTTTCGCCGTCCCCAGTATAACTTGAACCAGTTAATAATGATATGATAACTTTGACATAGAAATACAAAAAGATGAAGCCACCGAAATTTCTAGGGGGTATTGAACCGTTGAAAGCTGAGGCTTGGGTTTTAGAAAATGAGAAAATATTTGAAGTATTTCTGTATATTGAGGCACAGAAGGTTTTGTTGGTAACATTCACACTTAAAGAAGAAGCTAGAAAATGGTGGATGTTTAGTAGGAAATGATAATGAGGTATGACATGGGATAGATTTAAAGAAATTTTCTATGAAAAATATTTTCCCTAATGCATCTGAGATAGGAGGGTATTCAAATTCGAACAACTAAACAAGGTTGGTGTTTTGAAATTATTAAAGTATGTAGACGTTCTTGATAGGGCTTTAATGTTTAAAGCTAACATAACAGCCTTGAAAATATCAAAGTCAATATCATCAACTAAATGGGGAAGTAAGAAACAAAAAGTTGAAATGACCAGTAATTCATTGACCTCCATGAATGAAAAATCTAAGGCAAGAACTTTTGACAATGTAAGTTGGGGAAGCAATGTGAACAATGATATACTTATTTGTAGAGAATGTGGGAAACAACATTGGGGCATTTGTCATTGCCTATCTGGAGCCTGTTTTAAATGCGGAAAGAGAGGACACTTGGCTAAATCTTGCCCACAAGCTCATCTGAGTAATGATAGACTAAATGCTAGTATGACTGGTTCTATTCCTGTACTTAGAACAAATGCAACTTCTATGCCCGATGGAAGCAATCTTAGACAAGGAAGGATTTATACCCTAGTTCCAGAAGATGCTCAAAACATTGAAACGACTGATGCAGGTATTACCTTAATTACGTGCACATGTTTATGTAGGAATTTGTGTGGGAATTGTACACTCCTTAACTTCATATAAATTGTGGACATGTTGATTGAACAAATTGAATTATTAGGATTATGAACTCTAGTGATTGCCTGTCTTGAAGACTTGCTACTTAATGTAAATTATATGTGAAATGCTTGAAACTTTATGAATTTGATGAATCACCTATGCCATGAAATTGTTGGGACTTGTGAACAATGGGAATCTGCTGGGTTAGATCTTTATATCGTATTGCAACAATTTAATATGAACTATTATGTATGACCTTTTGAACTATGCTAAAATGATTGGACGCGGGAACATACTATGATTGGTTGTAATATGGAAAATGTTTGGACTTACATATATATATATATATATATACCTTTGCTTTGGATATTAATTGATTTGAACTCGTCATACTTTTTGTATCTACTGCATTTGTATCTAGACTGAGTAGACTTATGCATCATTGCCTTAACTATCGTATCTGGGGAAACTGTTTTGTGTTCATCTATACATTGAACTTGTGAATCCATACTGGGAATATTATTAGATTCTGGAGATATGCATATATAACTATACATTTGCTCAGAATGATTTGTCATGTTATTCGTTTTATTAACTACACCGCTTGTGCGCACAATTACACCCTCCCAGAAGTTTTGTAGACAAAGGCTAATCGCTCGAGTGCAAGAAGGACTGCTCAAGCGCAAGAAAGATCGCTTGAACTAAAAACACCACCCTCCCAGTACTTTTGCATGCCTGCAAAAGTACTGAGAGTTCCCAAAGATTGCGCAAGCAACCAAAGGACCACTGGAGTGAACTGACCAAAATCTAGACAAAGACTCCTTTGAAAAACAAACTCCGAACCTGTTCCAAATGCAACAATGACATCCAAATAACCAAACTCAATCAAGAATAGAATGTATAAGGGTATGAACAACTATTTAAGACAATAAATACTGGATCCAAAATAAGAAACGGGTTGGGTCTAAACCAAAATCGTTATATATATTGAGGAGTGAAGTGAAAAATAGAATACAACAAGCACAACGAAACAAAACTATACACTGTCTTAATTCTTCATAAGTCTTCTATTCCTTGTTCTCTGAAATATTCTTCAATCTTGTTTTTATTCTTCTTCAGAAAACATATTTTGAGCTTAAGCTGTAGGTTTATCTACTTGTGAGAGTCATTACAGAAAAACATTGAGCAACATTTTTTTGTATCTATCTAAAAGAGATATTTACTCCAGCTTTCTTTGAAACCAGAAATACTCATTACCATTGTAAGAGGTCACTAGCTATCTTGTAAAGCTAGGAAATCTAAGGAGGATTGCGCCATGTGTATGAGATTACTAGCGCCCCTGTGAAGCTAGAAGATTGAAGATTAGTGGAAAATCTCAAATGAAGTTTGGGGAGTGACATAAGCTTGGTTTAAGCCAAACCATTATAAATTCTGTTTGCCTTCTCTTAACTTATCTCTTTGAATTTCATATTTATTGTGATATTTGTTTGTGTTAATTATCTGCCAAATTAGATGTTAATTTTTATTGGGTAATTGTTGTTTTTAATTTATAGAAACCCAATTCACCCCCTCTTGGGTTGCTTTTTGGGTAACAAATTCCATGGAGAAGCAGACATGTTTCTGTACTGTGACACTGCTCCTAGTTTATGGAATGCATTATCTCAAATGTATGCTCATGCTCATAATGATGTTCACATCTTCGAGCTCTACCAAGAGATAGCTCATACTTCTCAGTTTACTTTGGGTCTTATCATGGTTGAGTTCTTTGGGTATATTCAGGCCCGTTGGGAAGAATTGGCTCAATGAGCCTTTGACTGAGCTTCTGCCAAAGGTTGCATCTCTTGTGCCCAAGTGTCTTTCCCGGTAGCACACTTATTAGTTTTTGATGGGTTTAAAATCTAACTCGGAAGAGATTCAAATTCAAATTTAAAAACACATCACCTATGTTGTCTCTCTATGAGGCATTTGCTACCACTGATAGTGATGAACGACGTTGGCGATTAGTCCAGCCTAACCCTTCTCCGGTTGCTCCAGGTTTGTATGATCAGATGGCCTTTGCTGCAAGTTCTAGTTCTTGAGGTTCTAATGATTTTGTGACTTAGACATTGAATGCAAAATTTGTGCTTATGTGTTATTCTGTTACAACTGAAAGAGTAAAGTTTGAGTTCTAATGAATCAGTGAAATCAACAGTCATACAATTTGATCAATGTTGTGATTCTACAAGAATAGTTTGGACAGAGTGGGGGTTCTGCAATTAGTGGTTGACTGGGAAATAGTTTCCCAATTGTAGAGTTGTCACTCTATAAGTAGTAATCAACCAAAAAACTATTCACTAAAGGAGTAGAATTTGGGGTGTCACACTTGTAACCTTAGAAACAAAAACCTATATTTATTTTTTAATATATTCATTGATATTCCCGAGCTTTGTGGCGTCATAGTTACAAAGTGTGAAAACACACATGCGGAAAAGATGATGGAAAAATGGAAGAACATGCAATTTGAAGTGGAGGAGTTGAAAGATCATGGAGTATAAAATGGAGGATGAAAGATGATAGAGAGACACATGGCAAGACAAAAATAAAGATGGAAGAATAGGGTAGTTACTGGGTAGTTTTTTCTTGCAAGTTTTTGCCTATAAATAGTTATTCATAGCTACATTATAATCATCCAACTCAAATCAAAGACAATTAATTTCTATTTTTGTTGTCATTTACTTTATGCACTATATTTTGTGCACTTAGAGGTAAATTAATGGTTGATTTGATTGTTTACTCAATCATCTTTCTCAATCTCCCTCATTCTTTTAATTTTTCTTTCTTTACACATGGCATTTTTGATGCCTTCTTTATTGAGGTAAAAGAACTATTAACGCAATCACTTGAAAATTGGTTTAAATTTAATTTGTAAGGATTTTTTTAATCCTTATTGGCACAATCACATTTATGATATTTTCCTTCGTAAGAAAAAAAAGCCAACAATATTGGTTAAATAATTTTTTTATGTTTTAGATGCATATGATCTACATATACTTAAACAGTAAACAAAATGTGAAGAAATCAAAACAAATTTAATAAATACATAAAACATTAAACTTGTATTAATTTTTAAATTGCGTGAATTTTATTTTATTTTATTTTGTGTATTTGTCATTATTCAGTAATTTAAATTTTTTTTTTCATAAATGTGAAATGCTTTAAATGTATGTAGCTTGAGTAGATATAAAACTAGAAAAGAAGTGTTAAAATTTCTAAAACGTTCATAAAAAATACAAAGTGAAATTCTGCCGTATAGATTAGATGTATCCAAAAAGTACAGTTAGATTATATATATGAAAGAAGTAAATAAATTTGACTATAACATTGTAAAATTTTTATAAGACAAAAAAACGTAAGATCCAAAAAAATTCAAAATTCAGTTTTGAAAACTCATAACCAAACAAGTTTTGAATTCAATTTTTTAAAAATTATTTTAAAAATATACAACTCAAAAATTACTTTTAAAAACTTATAATCAAACAAATTTTACATTTTCAAAACTTTTTTAACAATTAATTTAAAACTAATTTCAAAACTAATTTTCAAAACTATTTAAAAACTAAATCAAACACACTATTTTGGCCTATTTTGATAAATTAATTAAAAATTATTTTTTTAATTTCTTTGAATCATATAATTTTTATATTTTCTTACACATTAAAAAAAAAAAAAACTTTTAACATACCCTCCCAAAATAAGCGTTTTTTTAACCCACCGAGTCAGGTTATTAATATACTCGATTGGTAGGAGTGTAATTTTGACTCGTGACCCGTGGGCGGCCTGAAACTCGCTCGCAGCCCGAGGTAGGCCCGGCTCATTAAGGCCCGTTTATGCCCAAGCCCAAGCCTAGCCGGAGGCCTTGAGCCAGGGCCTGGGCCATCGTTTTAAAACTCGGCTCGGCCTGTTGGCCCACTCTAAGCCCGCCTAAAAGTTCGGCCCGAGGCCTGGCCCACTTGCCCAGTGTTATTTTTAATAGAAAATAATAAAATTTTGGTAAAAAAAATAAAAAAAAATTTTAAAAAATTGTTTAGGCCCGTCCAAAGCCTGAGCCTTGGGGCCTGCGCCCGAGGCCCGGCCCACTGGCCCGCCTAGAGCTCGAATACCCTTAGGCCTGGGCTTAATTTTCTCGCCGGTGGCCGGGCCGGGTCAGGCCGGGCCAAAATTACACCCCTATCGATTGGATATCGCTCGTCATTGATATACTCGAATGGATACCGTCCATTTCTCCTGATATACCCTATTTATTAAGACTCCGTAAAATATCGTCTAATTCGTTAAGATTGTATCGATTTATATTAATTTGTATCGCTTTAATTGTTAACTGCAATTTAAATTTTAAAATTTATAATCTGTTAGCTGAATCGTTCTAGTCCGCTATAGTTAATACATATATATTTTTTAATTTTTAATAAAATATCAATGTAAAAATAAGTATAATAAAATTTAAAATATAAAATATAAAATTTATTACAAATTAATAATTATATATATAAAACATATTATATAAAATTACTTTATATTATATATTTAAAAAATATTATATAAATTAATATAATATATTATGTAAATATATGATAATTAATTAAAATATTTTTTAATCTATCAATCTGTCAAAAACCGTTTAAATTATAATTTGTCAATCTCTCTAACACATCACATCAAACCCAACCCAAACCCACCAATAAGTCAAAAAATACACTTTTTTAGGACATCCCAAACCAACCCTAAATATATAATAATTAATTAAAATATTTTTCAATTCGTAATCCTCAAAAAATCATCCAAATCACAATTTGTTAATCCGTTTGCTAACCTGTCACGTGATTTATAATTTTGCTTCAAACCATCCGAACCAACCCACACCCGTACTGATTACAGCTGGCTAGGGTTCTCATTTTCGCTCTCTCAATCGGCGATTTGCGTATATATAAAACATATTATATAAAATTACTTTATATTATATATTTAAAAAATATTATATAAATTAATATTATATATTATACAAATATATAATAATTAATTAAAATATTTTTCAATTCGTAATCCTCAAAAAATCATCCAAATCACAATTTGTTAATCCGTTTGCAAACCTGTCACGTGATTTATAATTTAAAAAATATTTGGTGGTCACAATATTCGCGGCTCAAATAACTCAAATTGACCAAAATAACGTTATTTTATATTATTTTATGTCCAAAATGATATTATTTTGATTAATTCAAGCCATTCGAGCTTGAAAAATTCGGAGCCAGTACAATTGCTGGTTATAATTTTGCTTCAAACCATCCGAACCAACCCACACCCGTACTGATTACAGCTGGCTAGGGTTCTCATTTTCCCTCTCTCAATCGGCGATTTGCGATAGCGACGATTCTAGCGGCTGCAATCTCCATCGGCGCTTACCACGGTGGTTCTCCGGCGTAGTGAGTTTCTCTCTCTCGTTCTCTCCTTTTCTCTTGGTCTCTTGTTTCTAGTGTGGAATGCACACACACACTCTCTCTCTCTCTCTCTCTAAAATGCAGACCACCCGGATTCTTCAATTCAAGCAATCGATAACGTAAAAATCAGGGGCTTTCATTTCCACTCTGACCCTAATTTTTCCATCATCCGTCTTCTCCTCAAGCCAAGCCTTTCTCTTCTCAGAATATCTTTTTCTTCAAAAGAATCATCCCCTCTCTCTCTCTCTCTCGCTCTCTCGCTCTCGCTCTCTCACATTTTGCATTTTTATTCTCGGATGTAGCAGTAGAAAGATCTGTGTTCTGTTTTTGTTTTGATTATGTGTGGGTGTGTTTTTCGTATTTGTTCTTTTGTGTCTTGTTTTTGTGCGTTCCCTTTCTCTGAGGTAGGGTTGTCTGTAAACTCAACCTTTTCAAGAACCCATTTGGTAAAGGATTCATATTTTTTTTAATCAGATTTGGAGAAACTTTCATGGCATTTAGATTTATGGGCTTTTTCTGATATTTTGTTTTCATGATTTTTTCTTCTTTCTTTTCTATCAAATTCTTAGGTACCCATTTCCAAAAGAATCAAAATTTCAGAATTTGATCATCAAATTTCAAGTTTTCATCCTTCAAAGTTGACCATTTCATGGTTTAAACACTCGGGGATTTCAGAATTACTGCTTCTTTTTATTTTTCCAATTTCAGTGGCACATTTTATTTACTTTTCGATTACTAAAAACTTATTTGCCTGTCTCAAGATTATAAATTTGATTACTTTAAAATAAGGTTCTTAATTAATTAACTAATGTGCATTTGCTTGTGTTGTTGAACCCAAGAAAAAAAAAAACAAAATTGAATGTGTTGTGTATTTGGCTTTGTCTGTGAACCTTCAAAAAAAAAAAGGGGGGCGGGGGGGGGGGGGGGATCAAGTTCGGTTGGGGAAAACCAATACCCGTTATGAGATGGGGAAAAATTATAATAGGGGAAGGGGGACGGGGAATTAATATCCACCTTGTTGGCCCCCATTGCTGGGCCATCAGATAGAGAAAGGGTTGGACACTGAAACTATTTTCTTATTTTATTTTATTTATAATTTTATGTCAAAAACTTTATGCACTCTTTGTTACTTCTGAGATTGTTTGTAATATATCAAGACAATTTATGCATTTTATTGTTGATGGCAATAGTTATAGTTGGTTCAAATTATAGCGAAAATGATACGCACCAAATAGCCCCTTGCTGCTTCCAGTCTTAGTCGCAAGGAAACATCGAGAAATAAAGGTATTTCCGGTGCTAAATTAAACATTCTTTCTTGGCATCGTACATTGAACAAAATATTTCTTTGTTCAACTCTGTTTTGCCAAACAATAATAGTTTACAATTTTTTCTTTTTTCTGGGTCATGTGAAGCATTAAAATCCTTTTTTGTTTGCTTATAAGCCCGTTTCTTCTGGGTCAAAGTTGATTCGATATTGGATTTTTGGGATAGTGCAAGAGAATGCAAAGCAAAATGATGTTGTTCTTTAGTCTGAAACTCGAGATGTGGAAATCATATAAACAATGGTCTTCAAAGTTCTGTGATTGCTCTGCTGTGGATGTTACTACTTTAGTATGTGATTGCCTACTTGATTATAATTGTATTTTATATAATTAAATGTGAACATCAATCCGTCTTCTGAAGCTCATGTCATGCCCTCTAGAGGATATACATGATTTTTGTCTGTCTCAATTTTCTTAAATTCTGTTATTATAGTGAAAAAGATGCAGTTATTGTCTATGGGTTATGGTAGTGTGTATATGTGGTGGGCATCATGCCATTTATTTGTTTTATTGCTTGTTTTTCTTAGGTAATGTTTGGATCAGGGATTTGATGAGGGAAAGGAAATGGGAAGGGAAAAGTGAATGAAATATAAGTTAAATTTTGTTCTCCTTTTTGTTCCTTTTTCTTTTCCTTTCGAAATTACTTCTCAAATTCTTGATCCAAGCACAGCTTTAGTGATATTAATAAACTGTTAGCCTGTGATATGTTTTGGCAAGATAGGGGTATTTTGTTCACTACTGCCTACAAAATGACTGGTATCGTTGATGTTTTGATGAGGTGCTATTTAGTATCCTCTATAATGATTCTAGAATAAGAGGAAAACTATTTACAAGTGTATGGAACTCACCCTTACATTGTTAGACATTCCATTTTTTATTTTAAACCATATGCATTTATACTTTTCTTGTATTTATAGTTTTCTGTTAATCTGACTCTTATTTTGGATTTTCCAGTTGGTGGAAACCTTTTAGGTAGTGTTTGGTTTGTTGGAATGAAATGGAATGGAACATCAAAATGTCCATTCCCATGTTAGGTTGACTAAAAAAATAATGAAAAATACAACACAAATGGAATCATCATTCACCCATGGTAAGGGAACGATCATTCCATCGGGAAGTCTAATTAATGACCATTCCATTCCATTTCATCTCATTCTAGTGAGCCAAGTAGAGCATTAGAGTTGCAGTAGCATCAGCATGAGTGCATAACTAGATTGGTTTAATACTATCATTCTAAAGGGTTGCACCACTGGGCATATCTAGTCATAGAGGATAAAGCCAAGTTAAGCTGCAACAATATTACTGTGGGCTTATATGCTTCCAAGTTTTTGAATTTGCAAAAAAGAAACTTCTAAGTTTTTGCTTGAACTTTGCTCTCTCTCTCTCTCTCTCTCTCTCTCTCTCTTCTTCTTCTTTTTTTTTTTTTTAATTTTTTTTTAAAATTAAATTAAATATCCAGGTTTTTTAATTTATTTTGACAAAGTTGTTTTTCTCTATGAAGGCCTTAGTGCGGAAATGATATTTTTCTTCAATTTCTGGTTTCTCTATGCCATTATAGATTTCCAATGAAAAGCAAAGCAAAGTGATGAATGCTTCTGACCTGAATTCCAATGTGGAATAATTGCATTAGTGGTCTTCAAAGTTCTCTGATTTCTTTCCTGTATGTTACCATTAAGTGAGCGAGTAATTAAGCACGATAGGTTGTGTTTTGAAGCTTGGTCAACAACAAAGATGCGACATCTTAACATACATGATTATTATGTCTAGGATATGTTATGGTAATTTATATGCAGTGGTGGGTGGTTTGCACATTTTTATTGTGTTTAATTATTTTGTTGGTTCCTAACATTTTTTGAGAGGTACCTAATTTGCTACAAGGCTGATTGGTGCTTAGCGGTTTGGTTCATTGATATTTGTCATGCTAGTTCGGTAGAATCCTTGACAAGGAGTTCTCTACTCCTACATGATTCAAAGTACAACATTTAAGCTACTAAGATGGGATCTTATTGATCTTCACCTAGCTGAAATGAAAGATTAGTGATTTTGAGCACCTAAATACATGGTCTGTTGTGAATATACTTGTTACAGGCTATACGAGCATGGTGCGAAAGTAATAATTTTTCTTCACTCAATTGTCACTTGGCTCTTCTATGCCAAATGACATACTAGAACTGAGGAAAGAACATTCCTTAAATATGATCCTAATTCGTATGCTAGAGTCATCCTATCATTGTTATACCTGACCCAAACTCAACTTGCATATACAATATCTGAAATTGCTATTAGGCTTGTTCATGAATCATTGTGACTGTTTGGTGAGACTAATGGTGTGATTATACCTACAGATATAAAAAAAGATTTCGGTAAATATATATGTTTTGTTTTTATATATTGGGCCCAAAAAGGATCTTCGATGTATAGGGATGGTAATTTGCATCGAAATGATGTGGACTTCCTATGATCTCTCCTGTTGGGACAAAGATGGGAGGTCTGAAGGTGGGGTGGGGGTGATAGGAATGGCAGTTAGGCAAGTTCAATATGGGATACTTCTCTCTTGTAACATCAGCAAATCCTATTCCATCCCTGAACCGACTGGGCAGCATCAGATTGCCAATGGGTTATAATTATTTAAGAAAATTTTGAACTGGTTTATAGTTATCGTAAGGAAATATTTTTAAATTACACAATACAATTTATATATATTATGCCATGTAAAAATCCACAAAGGACTTCATATTGGTGCAGGCTTGGGGCAGCAGGATGAGGATTGCTTTTATATAAATTGGAATGCCTTTTGCTCTTATTGTTTTCTAAGTTCTTTTAAATTAGTTTGTTCATCTTTAATTTTCTTTTTAATTATAGCAATGCGTTGACAATAATTGATAATTGATAATTGATTGACCAGATGCAAGAGATAAGAGTAGTCGTAGATTAGTTAATTCTTTTTGTAAGTCAGCAATATATAGAATAGTATCATTAATTACAAAACACAGATCAAAAATTAAAAGCATAACAAACAATACTTATATTAAAATGCGAAACCAGAATACAAAATAATAGAAAACTTACGATGGTTCACAATTGTGGAAGCAGATCGGACACCACATTCACTAAGTATATTTTTACTCTAAGCACCCTTAAACTTGCACACTCAAATTTGTTCACACTAATTTGGTACTGTACAACAGTCTTTGATATTGTGAAAGCTTGTTTTCTTCAGAAGAATAACTGGCTTTTATAGGAGAGACTTAGATTTGAAATTGTTTGGAGTTTGGGAATCTGCTTTCGCTTTTGTCCTTGTAGAGAATTATTATCTTTGAAAGGCATTATGAGATTGTTTTGTCTGTTGAGAATCCACTTTATGAGCTGGTTTGAGTATTATTAAATTGTTTTGTCGGTGGAAAATTCATTTTATAAGTTAGCTTGTCTTCTTTTGAAATTATTGTATTATAGAGCTGTTGAAATTGGAGATATTACATGATTTACAAATTGTTGAGATCCATGCCTTAACAATTGTTTGAGTAGTCATCATCAATTAAGTCTTGATAAGTATTGAGTAGTCATTTTGAACTGATTTATCTATATACTAACATAACAAAAGCAAGACTTTGGGTACCACCCATTTTTTGGTTAAGTTGTGTTCGTTGAACAAATTTAACATTTTCATGAGTCATTTTGAATAGAAAGGATAAAAACGTAAATTTATAATTTCAAAATTGGTTAAGCCTATAACCCACCTTTTCCCAGCAATTCCTTACCGCTTCAGAAATCGCTGAAAGATAAAGATGTAAATTCAAAACATTATTGTGAGCTATCCACGCTATTGCTGACTTAGGTCATGGTTGGTAGAGTTGTAGAGTTGTGGAAAAGTGGTTATAGATTATAGTTTAACAGATTATGATTTATAGTTGTGAACATAAGCGGTTAATCTGTTTAGTGCAGTTGTGAGATTATAGATTTAAGAAGCATAGTAGTGTTTGGTTAATAAATTGTAAAATAGTTTTTTATTGTATAATTGTCATTTCTACCGTTATATGATATAAAAATGATTATTTTGTCATTTTTTTTCAGTTTTAATTTTTTTAAAAAAATTTCATTAATAAAAGTTAATATAATTAGTATTAATTAGTATCAATTAATATAAAAATTGATACATTTGCTAAAATGGAATGAAAGTATTATTGTCACAATTATTTTCCATTATAAATTAACTAGTTTCAATTAATTGCTTAATTACTATCAATTAATACTAAAATTATTAATTAGTATAAATTAATTGCTTAATTAGTCTCAATAAATATTAAAATTATTAATTACTATGAATTGATATTAATGTTTAATTTTTATTAGTATCAATTAATATTAATAATCAACAATTGTTATTAATTAGTATCAAGTAATAATTAATTCATTACAAAAGTATACAATATTAATTTATTAATAATTAATACCAATTAATATTGATTTCTTTAATTAATATTGATTTTTTTTTCTCTTAAGAAAAATACAATTTTTTATTTTTTAATTAATATAAAAATATACAATATGAATTTATTAATAATTAGTACCAATTAATATTGATTTTTTTTTTTCTTTAGAAATATGCAATTTTTTATTTTTGAATTAATATTAATATAATATTAATGTTTGGATATTGACGAGGGCATTTAAGTAATTTTATTCCTCCTACACTAGCTGCGCGTTTAAGTAAAAAATTTAAACACTTACTGACCAGCTTTTGGGATAAGTTGAGAAATAGCTTGATTTAAGGTATAAGCTGGTTAATTTAAGCTGCACCAAATACAATAATTTAGTTTAAATTAAAAAGTTAAAAGTTGAAATAAGCAGTTTATAAGATTTACCATGCAGCCCTTTATTCCAACTAAAAATCCATGGGGGGGTTTGCTCATACAACGTATTTTCTAATGAATCAAGATAAATGGTTGCTAGCCTTTAAATTGTGATCCCCATTGAGGTAAAATAACTGTGAGGTAGGGGTGCAACTCGGGCGGGTTCGGTCGGGTTGGGTGTCTGCCCAAGCCCGACCCGAATTGTATTTGATAGTGCCCAAGCCCGCCCAAGCCTAACCATGAACCCGAGCATTGTTGCCTAAGCCCGGCCCAAGCTTTGTTTTTTGAACTCAGGTTAGCCCAAATTGCCCGAATTGCTCGAATTGCCCGAGTCCAGAAACCTGTAGGTAGATCTAAGGGTAGACATAAAAGATGTTAATCTAATGGTAGAAGACTAACCAAAAAAAAATAAAAAATAAAAATTAAGACTAACTCTTTTACTTAATTTATATATATTATATAATTTATTAAATTATAAATATATTATATATTATATAATTTATATAATATATTAAATTCAAATCATTGCATTAGCATATCAATTCATTTGATTATGATGAGCTTTGAAATTTGATTTGAAAACTTTACATTGAGAAAGGAATGTTGGGAAACAAGTTTTCATGAAATGATTTTGGAGTAAATACGGTAGTAAGTCTTGAAAGGTGGTGTAGATGATATGTGTCGAGCCTTCTAGTTAATACTGGTAAAAATGACAAATTACAGGTGTCGAGCCTTTCAGTTAATACTGATAAAAATAACAAATTGGTAGTACTTGGGACTGAAATTGGCATTTTTAGCCAGCTAGGTTGGGCTGGCCTGGGCTTGGCCAATTTTTCAGGCCTGTTCAAGTTTTGGTTGGGGCTTAGGTTTGAAATTTTTAGCCTACCCAGCCCAGCCCGACCCTCTAATAAAATATGGTATATCTTTAATATAATGTATATATATAAATAATACGATATTTATAAAACATATAAGTTATAATGCTTAATCTTCTAGTGCCCTTTTCTTTTCTTAACTAAATCTACTGACATTTGTAGACCTCCAGGTAACATGATTTCAAAAAAAAAATTGTAATGTAACTAAATACAAATACATTCTGTTTTAAGAGAGTAACAAATCCTGCATATATGTCTAAAATAATGGATTATTTACTCAATTTATTTAAATCAACCACGTCAATTACGCGAACAATAGTTGAGAATCTATCTACGAACAAATTGCCTGTACAGAAAACAACTCAAAAGAGATCAATCTGTAGGGTCTTTACACCCGTTACAGTTGTGAGTTCATGGGCCTTGGCATTCAGTTTTCTTCTTTTTCATTTATAAAAAAAAGAATATAATAGGACTGGGCTGGGGATGAGGAAGTCAGGCCCGATGCTAGGCCGGGCCGGGTTTGGACAAACCTATGTACTAGAAAATACTAATTCCTTAGCAAATTGCGTATTGATATGCACGTTTCGAAATATAGTATACTTTTGTTTCAAAACGGTAAATTTAGTAATCTGAAATGATCTCAAAAGTTGTTGTTGTTGTGTTTTTTTTTTTTCCCTCTCTCTCTCTCTCTCTCTCTCTCTCTCTCTAATATATTCCCTTAAATGTTACCTTAGGACAAAAAAAAATCAAATATATAAATTAAAATCTAAGATGGGTTAAGTTTTGACAAAACAAAAAATAAAAAATGTGTCATAATTAATAGAAATGATTTGCCACATGAAAAATAAATAAAATAAAAAATTATTGGATACCTAATAGTTAAAAGAAATTATCCTAGAAATATTTTAAATTCTTAAGTGTATTATATACAAGTTTACTCTTATTATGTTATATTTTAGAGTATGTGGCGTATCACGTTTTTGTTCCATGTACCGGAATGGTTCATGTTCTAGGTAACGTAGGGACAAACACGAAGTATCTCTTCCTCATGCCAGCACTTTTCTGGGTAGCAAGGTTGTTAACTTTGTTTCAAATGCTTTCTTCATCACTTAGTTATTTGGAATAAATGGCATTGTTTTTGCATATAACAATTGAGATTAAGAATTTAAAAGCAACATAATTTTATTCCCAAGAAAAACAAGCACAGGAAAAGAGTAATATTAGGTGGGGTAGCAATCGCTATTTGAATGACTATACCAACCCAATGAAAACTCATTACACGTTTAATCAATTGAAAATAAATGTGTTAAGACCCTTAAAAAAATTACATCAGTTCAACTCACAATGACGTAACATGATAGGTGTCCACTTTCAATTTGTAACACACTCAACCTATAAAACACGAACACCTCTCTAGAGGCAGTGTATGGGTGTCTGACACGTATCGGACATGCGGTGGACACATGTTGGACACTCTACCTAACGTGTCTCTTTTTTTTTTTTTTCCGCAGCTGGACACACTTGGGACACTCTTGGACACGTTATGGACATGTTGGAGACACGTAGAGAGAAACCCTAATCCATTGAGGGGAGAGAGAGAGAGAGAGGTGAAGAGCCTGTTTAAGCCCTGGATCAAGGCCAGATCGACGTATGTTCTTCAAATTTGTTCATCTCTTCGAATCTATTCTTCTCTCTGTTCATCTCTCTCTCTCTCTCTCTCTCTCTCTCTCTCTCGCTGTGTGTTCAACTCTCTCTCTCTTCTCTGCATGTTTGACTGTCACTCTCTCTTCTACTTGTTTTTTGTTTTTTTTTGTTTTGTTTTGTTTTGTTTTTTTTTTTCGTGTGCGTGTGTTCTATTTGTTTTTCCTTTTTGTGTTTCCCCCTCTTTTCCTTATTTATTTATTTATTTTTGTTATTCTTGTTTGCAAAACATTAACATACATAGAATAAATTATTTTTGTTTGTAGAAAAAAAAATAATTTGTGAATTATATTTCATATTAAAATAAATAAATAAATAAATAAAAACAATACTCCTTCCGTCCCAAATTAATTGTCCATCTTTCCTTTTTTAGATGTCCCAAAATATTTGTCCATTTTGAAAATCAAAACATAAAACTCTAGAGAATTCCAAAACTACCCTTTAAAAATAATTATAAATATATTTAATAATGCGAATAAAAGGGGCAATATGATAAATTAATATATTTTGATTTAACTTCAAAGTAATAATTGCATGTCCCACTAAAAAGTTAGAATTTCTAAAAGGGATAATTATTGTGGGACGAAGAGAGTATATATTTTTGTAATTTTACATATAATAAATAAAAAAATTAGATATATTGAGCTTGTCCTCAGCGTGTCGTGTCCAGTGGCGGAGCCAGAAAATTAAATTAGAAGGGCCATTTATTAATTACAATATCGAAAATTTTTACAAAAATATTTCACGCAAATTTTTACGATTGATTTTGAGAAACATAAAAAAAATAATGTTATTTGTAACTAGTGTATCATGGACAATATAAAAAAAAATATGGATATAAGTCTTAAAATAAATTATATAATGATAAATTATTTTTTTGTATAAAATTTAATTAAAAATTCAAAATAATGGTAATACTACGTCAATATTGGTATATAATATCACTCACTAATAGTAAATAAACACATAGAGAATGAATCTCACATGTCAAATATAACTAGCAATCCAATAAATTTCATATTTTTATAGTGAGATTACTTATATTTGCATGTCTGACATAACTATCACTAATAATGACATCACCGTTACTAAAATTTTATTGTTCTCATAAATTTTTTATACATAATATGGTTTATAATAGTCTCTTTATTTTCAATCAAAATAACCATTATTGTTCTCATAATTTTTAAAATGTCATTGACATTTCACTTTAATAATATTTTTGTAATTTTTTTATTTAAAATATTTTCTTTATGTTTGCAAAATAATAATAATAATAATAAAAAATCTCAAAATCAAGGGGGCACGTGATCCCCTGGTCCCTTACTCTCTCCGCCACTGGTCGTGTCTCCCAATTTTTAAAAATTTGCGTGTCCTGTGTCTGTGTTCGTGTCCGTGCTTCATAGCACTCAACTTTGTATAGGGTCTAACTCCTTTGTCACTACATTGTGGGTGGATTTAAGGGGATTAAATTGTGGTCTCTAGCATTATTATTGAAATCATTTCTTCATCACTTATTTTGGACACAAAGTTGGTCATTCTTAATGTTATGGAATGTAAAATTTCATTACTGACAATGTTTTTCATCTAAATTTTGTAATCCTATATATACACTTAAGAATAACTAGTTTGAGGGAGAAGAATTGGGAATAAACATATTTAATTTTATATATATATGAAACCTTATGATTTAGTTAACTTAAAAGAAGTTGACCACCAACGTAAAAACATGGAATAAAATAAAAACTAAAAAGTTAAGAGGGAGAAGTACGTATAAAAATATTTAATAAAATAAAATTAGTATAGTTCATGCAAGAACCTAAGTTCGTGCCACCCTTCTAGGATAGATGGTATAGATTTAGATCAACGAGTGATAGATGACTGACCATGTGGGTAGCAAACATCCTCTGCAGGAAAGCCTGGTTGTTTATTACATCAATATTCCATCTCCATTAGCCTATGGAGATTCTGGTAATGAATCATGGGAAGGGAACCAAGCATAAGCCAGATCTCCGATATGACCGCAGCAACATCCCATTCAACTACCTGTTTTGAAACACAAAAAATATGATTTTAGAAGCATCAGAATATTCCACATTAAAGGCGTCTGGCTTCAGCTTTTGTTAAATTCTCAAGGAATGTTGACTAGATCCATATTAAGATCAGATCAAAATCTTTCCATACCTTCTGAAATTTGGTACGAACAATCCCAACGAGCCCCATACCACATTAGAAATTTAAAGAGACAAGAGTCCCACCTCCCATGCATCTTATACCAAATTGGAAGTTTAAGGAGCAACAAGGCATCTCAGTTTATATAAAAGCAACCCTCGTCCTGGTGCCCCAAGACGCAGATCAAAAATTAAAAGCATAACAAACAATACTTATATTGAAATGAGAAACAAAAAAAAAACAAAAAAAAAAAAAAAAATTTGAATGTGTATTTGGCTTTGTCTGTGAACCTTCAAAAAAAAAAAGGGGGGCGGGGGGGGGGGGGGGATCAAGTTCGGTTGGGGAAAACCAATACCCGTTATGAGATGGGGAAAAATTATAATAGGGGAAGGGGGACGGGGAATTAATATCCACCTTGTTGGCCCCCATTGCTGGGCCATCAGATAGAGAAAGGGTTGGACACTGAAACTATTTTCTTATTTTATTTTATTTATAATTTTATGTCAAAAACTTTATGCACTCTTTGTTACTTCTGAGATTGTTTGTAATATATCAAGACAATTTATGCATTTTATTGTTGATGGCAATAGTTATAGTTGGTTCAAATTATAGCGAAAATGATACGCACCAAATAGCCCCTTGCTGCTTCCAGTCTTAGTCGCAAGGAAACATCGAGAAATAAAGGTATTTCCGGTGCTAAATTAAACATTCTTTCTTGGCATCGTACATTGAACAAAATATTTCTTTGTTCAACTCTGTTTTGCCAAACAATAATAGTTTACAATTTTTTCTTTTTTCTGGGTCATGTGAAGCATTAAAATCCTTTTTTGTTTGCTTATAAGCCCGTTTCTTCTGGGTCAAAGTTGATTCGATATTGGATTTTTGGGATAGTGCAAGAGAATGCAAAGCAAAATGATGTTGTTCTTTAGTCTGAAACTCGAGATGTGGAAATCATATAAACAATGGTCTTCAAAGTTCTGTGATTGCTCTGCTGTGGATGTTACTACTTTAGTATGTGATTGCCTACTTGATTATAATTGTATTTTATATAATTAAATGTGAACATCAATCCGTCTTCTGAAGCTCATGTCATGCCCTCTAGAGGATATACATGATTTTTGTCTGTCTCAATTTTCTTAAATTCTGTTATTATAGTGAAAAAGATGCAGTTATTGTCTATGGGTTATGGTAGTGTGTATATGTGGTGGGCATCATGCCATTTATTTGTTTTATTGCTTGTTTTTCTTAGGTAATGTTTGGATCAGGGATTTGATGAGGGAAAGGAAATGGGAAGGGAAAAGTGAATGAAATATAAGTTAAATTTTGTTCTCCTTTTTGTTCCTTTTTCTTTTCCTTTCGAAATTACTTCTCAAATTCTTGATCCAAGCACAGCTTTAGTGATATTAATAAACTGTTAGCCTGTGATATGTTTTGGCAAGATAGGGGTATTTTGTTCACTACTGCCTACAAAATGACTGGTATCGTTGATGTTTTGATGAGGTGCTATTTAGTATCCTCTATAATGATTCTAGAATAAGAGGAAAACTATTTACAAGTGTATGGAACTCACCCTTACATTGTTAGACATTCCATTTTTTATTTTAAACCATATGCATTTATACTTTTCTTGTATTTATAGTTTTCTGTTAATCTGACTCTTATTTTGGATTTTCCAGTTGGTGGAAACCTTTTAGGTAGTGTTTGGTTTGTTGGAATAAAATGGAATGGAACATCAAAATGTCCATTCCCATGTTAGGTTGGCTAAAAAAATAATGAAAAATACAACACAAATGGAATCATCATTCACCCATGGTAAGGGAACGATCATTCCATCGGGAAGTCTAATTAATGACCATTCCATTCCATTTCATCTCATTCTAGTGAGCCAAGTAGAGCATTAGAGTTGCAGTAGCATCAGCATGAGTGCATAACTAGATTGGTTTAATACTATCATTCTAAAGGGTTGCACCACTGGGCATATCTAGTCATAGAGGATAAAGCCAAGTTAAGCTGCAACAATATTACTGTGGGCTTATATGCTTCCAAGTTTTTGAATTTGCAAAAAAGAAACTTCTAAGTTTTTGCTTGAACTTTGCTCTCTCTCTCTCTCTCTCTCTCTTCTTTTTTTTTTTTTAAATTTTTTTTTTTAAAATTAAATTAAATATCCAGGTTTTTTAATTTATTTTGACAAAGTTGTTTTTCTCTATGAAGGCCTTAGTGCGGAAATGATATTTTTCTTCAATTTCTGGTTTCTCTATGCCATTATAGATTTCCAATGAAAAGCAAAGCAAAGTGATGAATGCTTCTGACCTGAATTCCAATGTGGAATAATTGCATTAGTGGTCTTCAAAGTTCTCTGATTTCTTTCCTGTATGTTACCATTAAGTGAGCGAGTATTTAAGCACGATAGGTCAACAACAAAGATGCGACATCTTAACATACGTGATTATTATGTATAGGATATGTTATGGTAATTTATATGCAGTGGTGGGTGGTTTGCACATTTTTATTGTGTTTAATTATTTTGTTGGTTCCTAACATTTTTTGAGAGGTACCTAATTTGCTACAAGGCTGATTGGTGCTTAGCGGTTTGGTTCATTGATATTTGTCATGCTAGTTCGGTAGAATCCTTGACAAGGAGTTCTCTACTCCTACATGATTCAAAGTACAACATTTAAGCTACTAAGATGGGATCTTATTGATCTTCACCTAGCTGAAATGAAAGATTAGTGATTTTGAGCACCTAAATACATGGTCTGTTGTGAATATACTTGTTACAGGCTATACGAGCATGGTGCGAAAGTAATAATTTTTCTTCACTCAATTGTCACTTGGCTCTTCTATGCCAAATGACATACTAGAACTGAGGAAAGAACATTCCTTAAATATGATCCTAATTCGTATGCTAGAGTCATCCTATCATTGTTATACCTGACCCAAACTCAACTTGCATATACAATATCTGAAATTGCTATTAGGCTTGTTCATGAATCATTGTGACTGTTTGGTGAGACTAATGGTGTGATTATACCTACAGATATAAAAAAAGATTTCGGTAAATATATATGTTTTGTTTTTATATATTGGGCCCAAAAAGGATCTTCGATGTATAGGGATGGTAATTTGCATCGAAATGATGTGGACTTGCTATGATCGCTCCTGGTGGGACAAAGATGGGAGGTCTGAAGGTGGGGTGGGGGTGATAGGAATGGCAGTTAGGCAAGTTCAATATGGGATACTTCTCTCTTGTAACATCAGCAAATCCTATTCCATCCCTGAACCGACTGGGCAGCATCAGATTGCCAATGGGTTATAATTATTTAAGAAAATTTTGAACTGGTTTATAGTTATCGTAAGGAAATATTTTTAAATTACACAATACAATTTATATATATTATGCCATGTAAAAATCCACAAAGGACTTCATATTGGTGCAGGCTTGGGGCAGCAGGATGAGGATTGCTTTTATATAAATTGGAATGCCTTTTGCTCTTATTGTTTTCTAAGTTCTTTTAAATTAGTTTGTTCATCTTTAATTTTCTTTTTAATTATAGCAATGCGTTGACAATAATTGATAATTGATAATTGATTGACCAGATGCAAGAGATAAGAGTAGTCGTAGATTAGTTAATTCTTTTTGTAAGTCAGCAATATATAGAATAGTATCATTAATTACAAAACACAGATCAAAAATTAAAAGCATAACAAACAATACTTATATTAAAATGCGAAACCAGAATACAAAATAATAGAAAACTTACGATGGTTCACAATTGTGGAAGCAGATCGGACACCACATTCACTAAGTATATTTTTACTCTAAGCACCCTTAAACTTGCACACTCAAATTTGTTCACACTAATTTGGTACTGTACAACAGTCTTTGATATTGTGAAAGCTTGTTTTCTTCAGAAGAATAACTGGCTTTTATAGGAGAGACTTAGATTTGAAATTGTTTGGAGTTTGGGAATCTGCTTTCGCTTTTGTCCTTGTAGAGAATTATTATCTTTGAAAGGCATTATGAGATT
Organism: Camellia sinensis; assembly: GCF_004153795.1. Taxonomy (NCBI): domain Eukaryota; kingdom Viridiplantae; phylum Streptophyta; class Magnoliopsida; order Ericales; family Theaceae; genus Camellia; species Camellia sinensis. Next base: position 587,122 of record NW_021025746.1, on the reverse strand, counting down.
GTTTTGTCTGTTGAGAATCCACTTTATGAGCTGGTTTGAGTATTATTAAATTGTTTTGTCGGTGGAAAATTCATTTTATAAGTTAGCTTGTCTTCTTTTGAAATTATTGTATTATAGAGCTGTTGAAATTGGAGATATTACATGATTTACAAATTGTTGAGATCCATGCCTTAACAAGTGTTTGAGTAGTCATCATAAATTAAGTCTTGATAAGTATTGAGTAGTCATTTTGAACTGATTTATCTATATACTAACATAACAAAAGCAAGACTTTGCGTACCACCCATTTTTTGGTGAAGGTGTGTTCGTTGAACAAATTTAACATTTTCATGAGTCATTTTGAATAGAAAGGATAAAAGCGTAAATTTATAATTTCAAAATTGGTGAAGCCTATAGCCCACCTTTTCCCAGCAATTCCTTACCGCTTCAGAAATCGCTGAAAGATAAAGATGTAAATTCAAAACATTATTGTGAGCTACCCACGCTATTGCTGACTTAGGTCATGTTTGGTAAAGTTGTGAAAAAGTGGTTATAGATCATAGTTTAACAGATTATGATTTATAGTTGTGAGTATAAGTTGTTAATCTGTTTAGTGCAGTTGTGAGATTATAGATTTAAGAAGCATAGTAGTGTTTGGTTAATAAGCTGTAAAATAGTTTTTTATTGTATAATTGTCATTTCTACCGTTATATGATGTAAAAATGATTATTTTGTTATTTTTTTTTCAGTTTTAATTTTTTTAAAAAAATTTCATTAATAAAAGTTAATATAATTAGTATTAATTAGGCCAAGTTTGGCATCTTTTAAAAAATTTAAAAAGTTAAAAAGTCACTATCTTATTTAAGTCACATCATCTTATTTAAGTCACATCACTTCTCTAACACATCATTTCAAATCCAATTTAAATCCAACCCATATTTTATAAAAAGTCAAAAAGTGTACTTATTTAGTTTTTCCAAACTTGGCCTTGGGGCTAGTTTGGCATATACTAAATAAGCCAAAAAGTCAAAAAGTCACTATGCTTGTGTTTGGCAAGGGCTTTTTCAGGCTTTTTTGGCTATTTTAGCCACAAAAAACAAAATAGGCTATTTTAGCCATAACAAACAAAACATCACATCCAATCTATAATCATTACATTCTTCTCTCACAAAAAAAGTCAAAAAAGCTAAAAAGTCAAAAAGCCCTTCCCAAACTAAGCTTTTTAGCCCAGGCTAAAATAGTCAAAAAAGCCAAAAAGTCAAAAAGCCAACTCACTTCCCAAACGGAGGCTATCTTATTTAAGTTACATCATCTTATTTAAATCACATCACCTCTCTAACACATCACATTAAACCCAACCCAAATCTAATCCAAACCCACCAATAAGTCAAAAAGTGTAATTTTTTAGGACATCCCAAACCAACCCTTAGTATCAATTAATATAAAAATTGATACATTTGCTAAAAATGGAATGAAAGTATTATTGTCACAATTATTTTTCATTATAAATTAATTAGTTTCAATTAATTGCTTAATTAGTATCAATTAATACTAAAATTATTAATTAGTATCAATTAATTACTTAATTAGTTTCAATTAATATTAAAATTATTAATTACTATGAATTGATATTAATGTTTAATTTTTATTAGTATCAATTAATATTAATAATCAACAATTGTTATTAATTAGTATCAAGTAATAATTAATTCATTACAAAAGTATACAATATTAATTTATTAATAATTAATACCAATTAATATTGATTTCTTTAATTAATATTGATTTTTTTTCTCTTAAGAAATATACAATTTTTTATTTTTTAATTAATATAAAAATATACAATATGAATTTATTAATAATTAGTACCAATTAATATTGATTTTTTTTTTTCTTTAGAAATATGCAATTTTTTATTTTTGAATTAATATTAATATTTGGGTATTGACGAGGGTATTTAAGTCATTTTATCCCTCCTACACCAGCTGCGCGTTTAAGTAAAAAATTTAAGCACTCACTGACCCGCTTTTGGGATAAGTTGAGAAATAGCTTGATTTAAGGTATAAGCTGGTACCAAACTCAATTTAATATAAATTAAGTTAAAAGTTGAAATAAGCAGTTTATAAGATTTACCATGCAGGCATTTATTCCAACTAAAAATCCATAGGGGGTTTGCTCATACAACGTATTTTCTAATGAAACAAGATTAATGGTTGCTAGCCTTTAAATTGTGATCCCCATTGAGGTAAAATAACTGTGAGATCAATATGCCTGTGTTCTGGAGCGCCGTTACTTTTATCTCTACAAGCCAATCAATAGCTGCCAACACTGCCCCATTTTTTCAGGACTGAAATTGGCATTTTTAGCCAGCTAGGTTGGGCTGGCCTGGGCTTGGCCAATTTTTCAGGCCTGTTCAAGTTTTGGTTGGGGCTTAGGTTTGAAATTTTTAGCCTACCCAGCCCAGCCCGACCCTCTAATAAAATATGGTATATCTTTAATATAATGTATTTATATAATAATACGGTATTTATAAAACATACAAGTTATAATGCTTAATCTTCTAGTGCCCTTTTCTTTTCTTAACTAAATCTACTGACATTTGTAGACCTCCAGGTAACATGATTTCAAAAAAAAAATTGTAAATGTAACTAAATACAAATACATTCTGTTTTAAGAGAGTAACCAATCCTGCATATATGTCTAAAATAATGGATTATTTACTCAATTTATTTAAATCAACCACGTCAATTACGCGAACAACAGTTGAGAATCTATCTACGAACAAATTGCCTGTACAGAAAACAACTCAAAAGAGATCAATCTGTAAGGTCTTTACACCCGTTACAGTTGTGAGTTCATGGGCCTTGGCATTCAGTTTTCTTCTTTTTCATTTATAAAAAAAAGAATATAATAGGACTGGGCCGGGGATGAGGAAGTTAGGCCCGATGCTAGGCCGGGCCGGGTTTGGACAAGCCTATGTACTAGAAAATACTAATTCCTTAGCAAATTATGTATTGATATGCACGTTTCAAAACATAGTATACTTCTGTTTCAAAACGGTAAATTTAGTGATTTGAAATGATCTCAAAAGTTGTTGTTGTTGTTGTGTTTTTTTTTTTCTCCTCTCTCTCTCTCTCTAATATATTCCCCTAAATGTTACCTTAGGACAAAAAAAAAAAAAATCAAATATATGAATTAAAATCTAAGATGGGTTAAGTTTTGACAAAACAAAAAATAAAAAATGGGTCATAATTAATAGAAATGATTTGCCACATGAAAAATAAATAAAATAAAAAATTATTGGATACCTAATAGTTAAAAGAAATTATCTTAGAAATATTTTAAATTCTTAAGTGTATTATATACAAGTTTACTCTTATTATGTTATATTTTTTAGTATGTGGCGTATCACGTTTTTGTTCCATGTACCGGTTCGTGTTCTAGGTAACGTAGGGACAAACACGAAGTATCTCTTCCTCATGCCAGCACTTTTCTGGGTAGCAAGGTTGTTAACTTTGTTTCAAATGCTTTCTTCATCACTTAGTTATTTGGAATAAATGGCATTGTTTTTGCATATAACAATTGAGATTAAGAATTTAAAAGCAACATAATTTTATTCCCAAGAAAAACAAGCACAGGAAAAGAGTAATATTAGGTGGGGTAGCAATCGCTATTTGAATGACTATACCAACCCAATGAAAACTCATTACACGTTTAATCAATTGAAAATAAATGTGTTAAGGCCCCTAAAAAAATTACATCAGTTCTACTCACAATGACGTAACATGATAGGTGTCCACTTTCAATTTGTAACACACTCAACTTATAAAACACGAACACCTCTCTAGAGGCAGTGTATGGGTGTCTGACACGTATCGGACATGCGGTGGACACGTGTTGGACACTCTACCTAACGTGTCTCATTTTTTTTTTTTTTTTTTTTTTTTTTTTTTTTCATTGAGGGGAGAGAGAGAGAGAGAGAGGTGAAGAGCCTGTTTAAGCCCTAGATCAAGGCCAGATCGACGTATGTTCTTCGAATTTGTTCATCTCTTCGAATCTATTCTTCTCTCTGTTCATCTCTCTCTCTCTCTTTCGCTGTGTGTTCAACTCTCTCTCTCTTCTCTGCATGTTTGACTGTCACTCTCTCTTCTACTCGTTTTTTGTTTTTTGTTTTGTTTTGTTTTTTTTTCGTGTGTGTTCTATTTGTTTTTTCTTTTTGTGTTTCCCCCTCTTTTCCTTATTTATTTATTTTTGATATTCTTGTTTGCAAAACATTAACATACATAGAATAAATTATTTTTGTTTGTAGAAAAAAAAAATAATTTGTGAATGATATTTCATATTAAAGTAAGTAAATAAATAAATAAATAAAAACAATACTCCTTCCGTCCCAAATTAATTGTCCATCTTTCCTTTTTTAGATGTCTCAAAATTTGTCCATTTTGAAAATCAAAACATAAAACTCTAGAGAATTCCAAAACTACCCTTTAAAAATAATTATAAATATATTTAATAATGCGAATAAAAGATGCAATATGATAAATTAATATATTTTGATTTAACTTCAAAGTAATAATTGCATGTCCCACTAAAAAGTTAGAATTTCTAAAAGGGACTTTTATTGTGGGACGAAGAGAGTATATATTTTTGTAATTTTACATATAATAAATAAAAAAATTAGATATATTGAGCTTGTCCTTAGCGTGTCGTGTCCAGTGGCGGAGCTAGAAAATTAAATTAGAGGGGCTACTTATTAATTACAATATCGAAAATTTTTACAAAAATATTTCACGCAAATTTTTACGATTGATTTTGAGAAACATAAAAAAAAATAATGTTATTTGTAACTAATGTATCATGGACAATATAAAAAAAAATATGGATATAAGTCTTAAAATAAATTATATAATGATAAATTATTTTTTTATATAAAATTTAATTAAAAATTCAATATAAAGGTAATACTACGTCATTATTGGTATATAATATCACTCACTAATAGTAAATAAACACATAGAGAGTGAATCTCATATGTCAAATGTAACTAGCAATCCAATAAATTTCATATTTTTATAGTGAGATTATTTATATTTGCATGTCTGACATAACTATCACTAATAATGACATCACCGTTACTAAAATTTTATTGTTCTCATAAATTTTTTGTACATAATATGGTTTATAGTAGTCTCTTTATTTTTAATCAAAATAACCATTATTGTTCTCATAATTTTTAAAATGTCATTGACATTTCACTTTAATAATATTTTTGTAATTTTTTTATTTAAAATATTTTCTTTATGTTTGCAAAATAATAATAATAATAATAATAATAAATCTCAAAATTCAGGGGGCCACGTGATCCCCTGGTCCCTTACTCTCTCCGCCACTGGTCGTGTTTTCCAATTTTAAAAAATTTGCGTGTCCCGTGTTCGTGTTCATGTCCGTGCTTCATAGCACTCAACTTTGTATAGGGTCTAACTCCTTTATCACTACATTGTGGGTGGATTTAAGGGGATTAAATTGTGGTCTCTAGCATTATTATTGAAATCATTTCTTCATCACTTATTTTGGACACAAAGTTGGTCATTCTTAATGTTATGGAATGTAAAATTTCATTACTGACAATGTTTTTCATCTAAATTTTGTAATCCTATATATACACTTAAGAATAACTAGTTTGAGGGAGAAGAATTGGGAATAAACATATTTAATTTTATATATATATGAAACCTTATGATTTAGTTAACTTAAAAGAAGTTGACCACCAACGTAAAAACATGGAATAAAATAAAAACTAAAAAGTTAAGAGGGAGAAGTACGTATAAAAATATTTAATAAAATAAAATTAGTATAGTTCATGCAAGAACCTAAGTTCGTGCCACCCTTCTAGGATAGATGGTATAGATTTAGATCAACGAGTGATAGATGACTGACCATGTGGGTAGCAAACATCCTCTGCAGGAAAGCCTGGTTGTTTATTACATCAATATTCCATCTCCATTAGCCTATGGAGATTCTGGTAATGAATCATGGGAAAGGAACCAAGCATAAGCCAGATCTCCGATATGACTGCAGCAACATCCCATTCACCTACCTGTTTTGAAACACAAAAAATATGATTTTAGAAGCATCAGAATATTCCACATTAAAGGCGTCTGGCTTCAGCTTTTGTTAAATTCTCAAGGAATGTTGACTAGATCCATATTAAGATCAGATCAAAATCTTTCCATACCTTCTGAAATTTGGTACGAACAATCCCAACGAGCCCCATACCACATTAGAAATTTAAAGAGACAAGAGTCCCACCTCCCATGCATCTTATACCAAATTGGAAGTTTAAGGAGCAACAAGGCATCTCAGTTTATATAAAAGCAATCCTCATCCTGGTGCCCCAAGATGCAGATCAGAAATTAAAAGCATAACAAGCAATACTTATATTGAAATGAGAAACCAGAATACAAAATAAAAGAAAACTTACAATAGGTCACAATCGTGGAAGTAGATTGGACACAGCATTTATGAAGTACATTCACACTCTAAGCACCCTCAAACTTACACACTCAAATTTGTTCACATTATATTTGATATTATATAGTAATATTTGATATTGTGAAGGCCTGTTTCTTCAGAAGGATAGCTGGCTTTTATAGAAGGAGAGACTTAGATTTGAAATTGTTTAGAGTCAGGAAATCTGCTTTCGCTTTTGTCCTTGTAGAGAATTATTGTCCTTGAAAGGCATTATGAGATTGCTTTGTCGGTAGAGAATCCAGTTTATGAGCTGGCTTGAGTATTATTGAAATGTTTTATCGGTGAAGAATTCACTTTATGAATTGGCTCGTCTTCTTTTGAAATTATTGTATTATGAAGTTGTTGAAATTGTAGAGATCACATGATTTACAAATTGTTGAGATCCACGCCTTGACAAGTGTTTGAGTAGTCATCATCAAGGTATTGAGTTGGGATCCTTGGTGATGATGTTACTGAATTGATTGGAGAAGATATTTTTGGAGACGAAATTGTCGGTAGCCTGACCTTAGTGAGAATTGGAGGAAGTGTTTCCAATACAATATTATCTTCAGAATCAGAAAGGGATTTTGCATCAGCCATAAGAATCATTTTAATTTTAATGACTTTTTTATATTTATGTTCGAATTTAGATTTCAAAATTGAAGGATATTTTTCCTTAAGTTTATGTTTTAATTCAGTTTTAAAAACATTATAATCAAATGATTTACTGGACTTGCGATGACATGACATAAGGGCAAGATTAACAACAAACTTTTTCTTGGAATTTTTGTAGAACGAAAGTAATTGATCAAGGTATTGTTCTTATGGAATCTTATAATTTTTCTATCATTTTGATGAGATCTGGCAGGCAAGGAAAGTGGTATTGACGACTACACAAAGAGCGTATTGCCACGCCATGATCCAAGGAAATTTGAAATCAATAGTGAAATATAGAAATTATGGATAAGAGGGATTAACCACTTTTCGATAAATATGGAAAGATTCTTTAAGAGGTTCAAGTAAGGTGTCAAATTGTAATCCAAATTGATTCCACAAAAGGTTCAAACCAGGTGGGTATTTCCCCTGTAGTGATCTCAAAATTGTGTCCAAAACGGATCCACCATGAATGTTAGAAGAACCAGTTTTGGAAATAGAAAACATAAAACTAGTCCTGTTGGTAATCATAAGAATTGTATTGATTGGGTTTGATAGTTGGATCAGAAAATTTTTGGAAAATTGATGGATGTCCCCATTCCCCAGGAGAAATGATTTCTTGAATATGGAGTTTAGAATAATGAAGAAGACTCTTGTCTTCCTTAAAGTAAATATGATCAATTGTGATGGAGTGGGTTTACTCAAGAATTTTTTCATAACAGATTTGAGAGTGTTGACTAGAGTGTTGTATATAGTGCCAATTGTTGAGAAAATAATGAGAAATAATGGATTCGGGTTTGGCATCGGCATGTTTATGGAAATGGAATAAATGATTAGTGGTGACTGGGGTAATTGGATAAATAGTATTATGGGTATAATAGCCATGATCAGAAGGGACTAGTTTAAAATTGTGTCTTCCTTCAAAGCAAGTAGCTTGTAAGGGGCTATTGAGTCTTTGGGCCATCAGGAAAAAAATATGTATGAAGATTGATTTTTCGACGATAATAGTGGTTAAAAATATACCGGTATTTAAAAAGTTTTTGATGAGGGTTAAGGTCTTGATGTGGAGATGTCGGTAGATCCTTGCAAGAATTCACGAGTAAGAAAGTCAGAGAGAGTGTAATGACCCAAATTTTTATTTTTATATTTTAAATAGACAGTACATAATTTAATTGAGCAAATTTTCGAATTTGATTACTGTGTAAATTCTGTGCGAAAACAGTTCGGTTTTGTATTTTTTAAAAATAGTTCTTGATCTCAGGAAATTATGAAATTTTTATATGTTGTTCTCGTATGAGTCTATCACGTTGGATAAAAATTTCAGAATTAGATGATGAGTATTTATTTTATGAAAATTTACGGACTGATTGGTGTTTAGTTTAATTTATAGCAAAATTTGAAATTGAGTTTGGGTGTTCGGACCAGGATTTGAGATAAATTTGTTGGGATTATTTTGGTATATAATTGGATCATGTTTAACTTATGGGTGAGACCTATGATTTAGATTTAATTTAATTTGAATTTGTTTAATGACTCATGTTTAACTGTTTGGTCCTTTTTAATTAGGTGATTGGTAGTAACTACCTTAGGAGTTGTTATTATTCATTATATAAGATTATAATAAATATTTGATAGTTGATTTTATGGTGTGTACCATATGAAAAAAATTATATATTTTATAAAGAATGAAAATGTGTATATTTCGTAGTGATCAAAATATTATATTTGTGGTGTACAAAAATATTATATTTTGTTGTGAGAAAAATTATATCATTTTGTAATTTATATTATAAAATTTTGAGATATTATTACAAAAATTATATTTTTTGGAAAAAAATCAAGCTTTGGGGAACACACCCATGTGGGTAGCCCCCATTTTTGTTCTTGCCATCATTTCCTCTCCTTTGATTCCCCTCATTTCCTTTCCTTTTCATTTCTTGTGGCAGAGAGCTCAACTCTCCCTGCTTCGTCTCTTTCTTACCATGGATGCTCAACCTTTGAACTTTGAGTAGGAGTCCTTAGAGTGAGATTTTGTAAAAGTTTTGTAAATGAAAGTTGGAGAGCTCGTCGTGATCTTCGCAATGGTAGTCTCGGATTTATGATCGGGCAAGATTTGCCTTCCAGATCTGCTCTTCTTCATTATTTGAGGTAGGGACTTTCTTTATATTTTTATATTAAAGCTATGTTAAGGTTATTTTGAGAAATATATCATTATAAGAGGTATTGCATATAGATATATTTTTTGGATTTTGTTTGGTAATTTTTGGAAGAAAAATTATGTTGAAATATTAAGAATGTTGGTATTTTGAGATTGATTTTGAGAAAATCATTTTGTGTTGTTAATTTTTTAAAAGAAATTTGAAAATAGAATTTAATAGTTGTATAGATTGTATCTACATCATGTTATGATTAGATGATTTATTTTGAGAAATATAATGTTGATTTTTTTTTTTAATCTTTGATTTGGAATTTATTTTTGAGAAAAATAAATTAATGTTGAAGAATATGGAATAAATGCTTAAGTAGGAATTATAGAGTTTTTTTGGGATTAAAAACTCTAAAAATGTTATATTCATGATATTTTATAAAAATGATATGTTGATAATTAAGTTGTGTTCATTTTTTATGAAAATAAAAATGTGAAATGTGGACTTTCGAACTCATTATTTTGAAAATGTTATTATTGGGCATATTTCATAATTTTTGATGTAAATATCATGTTGGTTAAGTAATTTTAGAAAAAGTTGTGAAATGGTTATTGGTAGAGAATTTGGTAAAAATATTACCTCTTTAAATAGCTTGGCATGAAAAATGGTTACGTTGAAATATAGTTATGTTTGAAGGATGGGGCATGTGAAGTTATGTTTGGTATTGTTAATTTGAATTTTTTTGAATATAATAAGCTTACTAATTCAGTGGATTAAATTAGTTTTGGTTAAAAGGTTATATTGATTATGGTTAAAAGTATGTTATTAAGATTATACCATAACTTTTGACATAGTAGGGTGGAAATGATAATATTTAATAAGTAAGGATTTGCTTTGAGTTATATATATGGTTTTGCAAGATCTAGATGATTTTTGAAATCATCATTTGATTTGTTTTGAAAATTGATTATTGATTCAAAAAGTTAAGAGATTTTTTTAAAAGTGGGTTTACTTTCTTGTTCCTTTTAAAATAGAAATTAAGAGTTTTGAACTATGAGGATTGAAGAGAGATGTTTTTGGTGATTTTCTTTCAATAAATGAAGATGAGTGGTTTTGGTGAGAAAATCTAAAAATTTGAGGTTTTTAAGAAAGATGTTGACAATATTTGAGGATGTTGTTATATTTATTTTGTGTGCCAAAATAAATGATATTTGAAAAATTATTTATTTTGCTTACATATAAATGATGGTTTTCATGGAATATGAGAATTCTTGAATTTTTGAAAATTGTTGTTCAAAAATGTTGATATACTCTTGAAGTGACTAAATAGTTAAGATTACTCTAAGTGTGGGGATTTTGTTGTCCCATGGATGAATTGGAATAAAAGTATTTACATTCATCTTAAGAAATTATATTGAAATGAGAAATGAGAATTTTGATCACAATGATAATATTGTGTGGAAGTATTAAAAGTGGAAGAAATATTGCATTGTATTATTAATCATTGCATTAGCATATCAATTCATTTGATAATGATGAGCTTTGAAATTTGATTTGAAAACTTTATATTGAGAAAGGAATGTTGGGAAACAAGTTTTCATGAAATGATTTTGGAGTAAATACGGTAGTAAGTCTTGAAAGGTGGTGTAGATGATAGGTGTCGAGCCTTCTAGTGAATACTGGTAAAAATGACAAATTACAGGTGTCGAGCTTTTCAGTTAATACTGATAAAAATAACAAATTGGTAGTACTTGTATAGTCTACTTAGACACCAGCATAGGGATTACCTAAGTCGTATTTACCATCTTGGAATTTTATTGAAATTGTCGGATTAATGTGTTTTCAAAATGACATTGTGTGTAAGATTTTCAAAAGATGAGAAATATTTTGAGTATGACATGACATATGCATGCATATCATAAGACCGTATAAAATGGATTTGATGAATTATTTAATTATTTGATTCAATTGATAATAAGATAATTGAATGAATTGAAAAGGATGTCTTGTTGCTATTGAAACATGTTTATTTATTTAAGTTAACTTGTTGCAGTTAATTAAATAAATTAAATTTAAGAGATTATGTAATAAAATCATATGATTTTGACATGATATGATTTCACGTATATGTATGAGTATTTTGGTACTTACATATCTCCTATTGTTTTAATATGAGATTGCTTGGTGAGCTAGTGGTTGCTCACCCCCTGCCTGTACATGTGTACAGGGAATGCTTTTCGGATTTGAAGATCAAACAATGGGTTTTATCATTTCATAAGTGTAATGTACTGATGGATTGTATTACTTCATTTGTTATTTGGTTGAGTGTTACTTTTTTGTAAAGAGTGGTGTTCTTTTTTTTTTTTTTTTTTTGTAAGCCTTAGGACATTTCTTTTATTTGTATATAAATGTCATTGTTGTATAACGAGAGGGAATATGTATATTTAATTATTCATCATTTCATCCAAGAATGAAATGTTATTTGTAAATGGACTTAATTAATAAATATTGCTAAAGTTATCTGAGTAATAAAATATGGGGCGTGATAGAGAGAATTAGAGTCCCCACGAATATATTCAATTTGAAAATCATAAACACATAAAATGACTTGCCACTGAGCGAAGGCTTGTTGAGAAACAATATTCTTAACATCCCTCTCAAGGACTTCTTTGGTAGCCTTGCAGTCAATACGTAATAAAAATTCTTAATTGAGTAAATCGGATTCAAATTCTTTAATACAAGAAACAATAGATAAGGTTTCCTTCTGAATAGTAGAATACTGTATTTGCGGTCCTTTCCATATGACGGATGTAAAATGAACTAATTGTTCCTTACCCCGATAAAGTTGTTTAGGTATGCCACCATAGCCAACATCACTTGCATTTGTCGCAACAATTTTATATATAGTTGGAATTGGTAGACATAATAAAGGTAAAAATTTTGCTCGTCGTTTGATACGATGGATAACAATAGTGTGTTCGGTTGTCCAAGGAGAGGGGTTTTTGCGTGAACGAGAATAAAGAATTTTTGTATATTTATCTTGTAAAATTTACAAATGTAATTTAAACTTCCTAAAAATTGTTGTAATTATGTTTTGTCACAAATTTCGTCAGGAAATTTGCTAGCAAATTCAATGGATCTTTGAATTGGAATGATTGTGTCTTTATTAATGATATGACCCAAAAATCGAATACATGTTCGAAATAATTGCATTTTCTTAGAATTGAGGACTAAGCCATTACTTTCAATAATATTATAAAATTTATACAAGTGGTTGCTATGTTGAGGGACATAATTGGAATGAATTATTACATTATCTATGTGAATGATTGTAAATACTATGTAAGGATTGAAAATAACGTTCATAATGTTTTGAAATTCAGAAGGAGCATTTTTAAGGCCAAAAGGCATAACATTCCATTCACAGTGGTCAACGGGATCAGTGAAGGCAGTCTTGTATTTGTCTTTCTCGGTAATTTGAACTTGTCAAAAACCATACTTCATATCAAATTTTTGCATCATATAGACGGTTTAACAAGTCCTTTTTTATTGGGGATCGGATACCAGATCCATTGTAAAACCTTATTAAGTGGTTTATAATTAATAACTAATCGAGGTGTGCCTCGCTCTAATTCAACATTTTTATTAATGTAAAAAGCAAGACATGACCATGGAGATTTACTGGATCTAATTAATTTTTTCATTAAGGAGGTCACTGATTTCTTTTTTGCAATGTTTCATTAATTTTTTGTCCATTTGAATAGGTCTAGCTTTAGTAGGAATTTGTCTTTCATTGAAATCTTTTTCGTATGGTATATCAACCATATGTTGTTTGCGATGCCAGAATGCTTGAGGCAATTCGGAACATAATTTTTTTTTTTCAAATAATGATTTGATTTTTTGAAAAATAGATTTAACATGGGGTTGTTGTAATTCTTGGTCAACAACTTTGTAAGAAATTTGTTTTTGATGTAAACAAATTTGTTTTTATTTATAAATAAGATTTTTTTTTAAAGTATTGATTTTATGTTCCTGAGGAGGAAATAAAAATTTGAAAATTATGTCATGATTAATGAGAGTTGTAGAAATTCCTTCATTGGTTACAGTAAAATGAGCAATAAAAATTTGAAAACTATGTCATGATTAATGATAGTATTCTATTTATTGCTGACTTACAAGAAGAAATAGCTAATCTACAATAACTCTTATCCCTTGCATGTGGTCAATCAATTATCAATTATTGTTAACGCATTGCTACAATTAAAAAGAAAATTAAAGATGAACAAACTAATTTAAAAGAACTTAGAAAATAATGACAATCTTTAATTTGTATCTAATCTATCACTAAGATTGTAATACCCTAGGTCTCCTTTTGGTATCAGAGCCAAGTTAGCTTAGAGTTGATTTTATTTCTTTCCTTATAACCAGTGTGGCACCCAAGGCGCAAAAGTCTGTAAGCCGTTAGGTCGTTAGACAAAAAGCCGTTGTTGACCACTATTTGAGCTTAAGTAGAACCACCTGTTGACAGCTACAATTATCATGGCAAGAATATTTAAATCATTCTCTAATCTGATTTATGGTGAAGGTTCTTCTACAAAATCTGTTATTATAAATCAAAGTGATTTAGAAATAGAGAAGATTGAAGAGCATCTCAAAAATTGGAAGTTACCTACTAAAGATATTGATTGCTTATATGATAAAAAATTTAAGCTTGAACAAATTTTACCTGTCACCCAAGACAATCAAAATTTTCAATTATTAGATCATGACACAATTCTTAAATTCTAGAAAAATATTCAATTTCTCACATCTTGGTCTTGTCCAAGTTGGTGTCAAACCCATGACATGTCTACATCTTAACAAATTTGTAATATGTACCCTCCTATATATGAGACACCATGATTATGATGATTCATTACTAGGTGTTATTAAATCTATTCTTGCACATGGACCAATTTACTTTGAATATTTTTCAAATTTTGAAGTCTCTTTAATTGATCCTACTATCCTCAAACTCTTACTCTTAATATCCAAACCAAACGTTATAAGGTGGATTCTCATTCTTTTAATATTATGGTCTGTTATCGTGTTTATTTTAAAGCAATGACTACTTCACGTCCAGGATTCAAATATATAGCTCCAAATCCCAAACAATCAACCATTTTATTCCATGCTCGTCAAGAAAATTATGAGATTATAGTTCCTCAACTCATCACCTGGCAAGAAGTTTTATGCAGAAGATGATGACGATACATGGGTTATTCCCTATGTTGTTCCAAACCTCACCTCTCAACTTAAAACAAATCCAAATTCTATACTCCAGAATCCAATGGATCTGTTGTTATTCGTTTCCAACAATCCAGATCTGTCCATACTCAATCTCATGCATCCTCACAACCACCTTCTACAAGATATCATACTTTGGCTCAAACCCTACAATATCCTGCTCGTCATTCAATAGACTTACCATTACATTCAACCCGAAGACAACCAAATCAAATCCCATACACGAATTATGCTGATTTTAGTCATTTTCAAGATATTGACTTCAACATAGATTCCCTATCAATTAATGTTGTCCAAAATGATTTCACAATTAATCATGACTTACTTTCCCAAGATAAAATGCTTCCTATAATTATAAAAACAAAATTTATTTTAAGAAAAATTACCATTAAACAACAACACTTATTTGATATGAGTATTTTCTCTCTACAACAATTACAACAACATATACTTTTTTTCCATTGGTATTTTAACTAATATTGTTCTCAACATCAAATAATGGTTCCTCAAAACCTCCTATCAACACATTTCAATGTCATACAGAATAATGGGCCCGTTCTTAGTGGTTTGCACTCTTCGAGGTGCTAGTTTCTCTTTTTATGCTAAACTATACAACCGACCACCTATGGAGGGAACCCAATCCTCCAAAATAACTCCATCTACAAGTTTTGACATATGACAAGTCTATGAACAATTAAACTATACAAATATACACGTTCAAACAATTGGTGAACAAACAACTCGGATTCAAGAACGAGTTGATAAACTCTACCTCTCAATACCCCCCGATCAAACATGCCAACCTCCTCTAATAATTTTCCATATTCTGCTTACTCTTGTACCAATCCTTCCAATGAGTTCTTAGCTGAACTAAATAAACGAAATGAAACACTCACTAAAGTCCTCAATGATAATGAATCTATCTATTACCCCACTGTTAATACAACTACTCTGAATCCATCCACTCCAAAACGGGAAGGTAGTAAAGATCCTACTACTCATAGTGGCATGATTAATGTTCTTCAAGATAATGACATGCTACACAATTTATATGAACAATTCACAACAAATACTCCCAATCAAATCCAAGAAACTTCCATTGTTGCTGCTCAACCACCAATTCGTAATTATTAT
Source organism: Camellia sinensis (assembly GCF_004153795.1). Lineage (NCBI taxonomy): Eukaryota > Viridiplantae > Streptophyta > Magnoliopsida > Ericales > Theaceae > Camellia > Camellia sinensis. The sequence goes on along the minus strand of NW_021025746.1, from coordinate 571,412 downwards.
CCTTGCCCAACTCCAATAGATCTACAATTAGAAGAACGCTGTTATGAAACTCCTTTCTTCTATTCAGGAAGTGACCTACGAGAATGGAATCTTGATGGCAAATCAGATTACCAAATTGTTAATCTTAGCCAACACATGGTGATGGCTGCTAATGCAACCCTTGCCAAACACCCTTCCAATAATAATGATAGTACCGTTGCTCGTATGCTTATTTCAGGATTACCTTACCCAAGACCAATGACAGGCAATCTTAACTGTTGTCAAAAGAGACCAAAATGATATTCCCATTATAGATCCCACAACTAGGCAACCCACTAGTGATGTAGTTACCACCCTTGTTATTGCTATCACACAACACTTCATTAGCAACACTCAAATGGTTCGTGAACGATCTAAACAACTTCTCATCAATTTATGTTGCCCAACTTTAACTGATTTCCGATGGTGTAAAGATATATTCCTCTCCAAACTCTCTATCAACGACATGATGCCAATTAAGACTTTTGGAAGGAACGGTTTATCGTCGGACTTCTTTAGACCCTCCATTTTTGACCGCCCTTAAGACTTGGGCACCTCATGTTGAACGCTCAATGATGAATTGTTACACTATGCAACTCTTTCAATCTTTTCAGCAAAAGGCTTGGGTTTTTGAGTTTCATAGCCTAAACCTCGCACCCTCTTTGAATCGAAACCTATTTTTTTCTAACTTGACCACTCAAAGACCTTCTGGCCAACAAGTGGCCGGTAGGCCATTTTTGGTTGGCCGACCTTCCCTTTCCATGGTCGACTGGCTATGTTTAGCAACAACAGATATTTTGAGACAGTCAATTGTCTCCATGACCATGCCTTGCACCAGCTGTCTCATTACAGATATTTTTGACGTGAGGACCTATTTTTCTATAAATACATGAACTCTCCTCATGGTTTAGAGTTAGAAATTTTGCCAAGAGCCAAAGACTTGCTAAAACTACACCTTTCTCTCTTGCAATATACATACATCCTACATACACCTCCTAAGCCAAAACTTAAGGCCTCTTGCTAAGATTCTTGAACCCAAATTTTAGCTCTTGAGAGTGTTCAACTTGTGGTTTGTGAACTAAAGAGCATCCTCTCTTTGACAGAGGTATACTTTGAGCTTTTATACCATCTTTCCTATCTCTTTTCTTTGCTTTTTCATACTGTTTTTCAGAGTTTATTTTAGATCAAAAATGTGATTTTAAGTCACAAAAAAAGAAGGGCTTAGCCACCCTTCCTTAGGCTTGTTGGTTGTTTGAAACCTCTTGGCTTTAGCTTACTTTTTCTCACTTTTTCCATCTCAAAAACTCAATTTTCAACACTGTTGTTGTGCTGTTTTGTGTGTAAAATAGTGCTTTAAATATTGTAGATGTGTTGTTGTAAGTCCTCATGGATATAGCTTTCAATCCATTTGAGTTAATAGTCCTTTCTTGCACTTTTTTATTTTTATTTATTTTTATAGCTTTTATACATGTTCATACTATTGTCATCACCTTTGCATAATCATCTATGCAACCTTCTTCCATTCTTTGTTTATTTTGATTAAGAGTCATAGCAAACAAAAGATTGTTGTTCATAGCATAAGAAAGAGACCTTCCATGCTTAATGATTTAATCTCTTTGGAGGTTCATTACCAGACATTATATCTCCCTTATGCGAAGCACAATCTCTTGTTTGATACCTCTCTTTATTGCTTTTTGGATTTAGTGGATGTAATTATCACTTTTGGACAAAAATAAATAAAAGATAAGAAACAGAAAGGCAATGTAAAAGAGGCTAATAAAATTGGAGTAGAAAGAGATAAAAAAAGGTAATGAAATTGAGTTGGGTTCAATCAGACGTTATATTGCACTCATTGCGTCGCGAACCATCGTATACGTTTTAGTGATGTTCAATGATTTATGAAGCAATGTCCATCCCTTTCCTTGAGGTGACTCCATGATAGGGAGGAGGTGTCCTTGGGCTTTCATTTCCTTGAGCTGTTGTCCTATTGGTTCACAGATCATCATGCAATAAACTTGTGACAATTGATGATTTGTGAATCGAATCTACTCCTCCTTTGAACATCTCCTCGAAACACTCTGTTTTTGCTATGTTTCATGTTCTGTGGCAGCAAGATATCTCTCAAAAATAGTGGCCGACCGGCCACCATTCTGTCCAGCCGACAACTTTCCAAGGCTGACCGACCATCATTTTGTACAGGCAGTTTGTGGCAGAACATAGTAGAATTTGAGGCCAAAACAGAATAATTTCCTGACTACAAACAGAGTAGCTTCTGGCAGCAAACAGAGAGGTTTCCGGGAGGATTGTTTGTGCGGCTCCTCGCTTCCCGTTCAAGTCCATTAATTTAGTACTTTAATAATAGTGTTGTAATTAATTAGTTAGATTCATTCGAATTTGTAATAGTTAGTTAATGCAGTGAATTCATTTATTTGGCGTTGTAATAATTAATTAATTAGGGCATTCATTTGGACCCTTTTGTGCGAGGGCAAATTTGTAACACTTGTAATATTGTGTATGTCTTCTAACCCTCATTTTTTTCTCCTTTTTATTTATATGCTTCTCGTGGTAGCATCATATTTTTCATTTCATATCATTGCCATGTGTTGTATCCATTTTCGCATACATTGGGTTCGGTTCATCATTCTAACATCGTTGTCATTTTGCACTTACTTGAATACGTGCGTTGCCGCATGCTTTGAGTTGATCCTTATGACATGTTAAAATAAACCAGACCTAGTAGTTGTATTTTGTGTGTTGCATTAGTCACTTGTACATTAGAGCATGCATTTTTCTAACTATTTTCTTTTATTTGGGCTTGCCTCGGTTGAGTACGAGGTGAGCATGTTCGCTTTAGCATATTGCATGAGTGTTTGTGTTGCTATATCAAACATATTACCATGAGGCTAAGTGCTTATTTGACATACCTCTTTGAATGCCTGTGGATGAAGGCTAATTTGCTTAAGTTGGGATGATTTTGATTAATGTACATATGACCTCGCTTTTCAAGTAGCACATATTCAAAACTCTTTTCAAACAAACATGACATCAAAGCATTCCAAAGTGGGTGACTTAATCTGTTCTTGTGTGTCTCACATAGTAAGTTAGAATAATAATCGAAGCAAGAGCATATTATGTACATAAAAATTACATCATGATCAGCAGAGACCGAACTTTGATCGGGTGAGTGGGGTGCTCAATTCATGACTTTCCCCTCTCATACCTAAGTTCCTAAGTTGAGACACTTTGGTTCTGACAGACAAGTGGCCTTTGGCATGAGTTACGGGTTTCCTAAATTTTCCAAAAATATTTAGGTGGCGACTCTAAAATTTGGCAATGCAGTCCATTTTTGGCATTTCTGATCATGAATCGATTTTCCAAAGATTTGTCAGATTTGGAGACTCATTTGTGTTTTTCTGTTTCACATTGCACTTGTGAAACCAGATTCAGAATCACAGGAGTCTGAACTATAGGGCTATCATATCCGAGGAGACTAAACCCCTCTGAGGAGCACGAAAAACCAGCTACTACTTCCTACACTCTTTGCTGAAAATGTCAAAACCAGAATTCATGCTAAACATAATGGTCAAATCTGTTATAATCAATACACATTTGGTGAACTCATATCTGAAATCTGTGTTGAAGGCTTATCATTATGCAATGATATAAAACTAAAAAACAATTAAAAAATGAACACTCTATTGACCGAACTGAACTTGGTCAATTCTGTTATCAGTTTGGATACAATTCCATCCTCCCTCCAGTATCTGGATCTTCTTCCGGAAGAATTCCTATTCGCAAATCTCACACCAAAAAATATTACAACAAATCTTCAAACTACAGAAAGAAACCTTACTACAAAAAGATAAAATTTCTTAACACCTTAACACCAAAAATACATCGACATCTAAGCCCAAACCAAGCTCTTCTAATAAATCTGCTAATTGTTGGAAGTGTAGAAAACCTGGCCACTATGCAAATAAATGTCTTACTGAAAATCCATGAACTTGATGCCTCAGATGAACTCAAAAGCCAATTAGAATCCATTCTTCTTCTGGATAAAGAGCCCCAATCCGAATGTGAATATTCTTCAGACAATCCTTCTGATAATGAATTCTAATTTAATGAAATTGATAATGATATTATTACTTCCTCTAATGAAGAACCAGAAAACCATCCTGAAGAATATCATGATTGCCCATGCCAATCAACAATTGATTATTATAAAGCTATCTTAGAAATGAATGGTCTAAGTATTAATGTTCTCATGACACAGGAAAAAATGATTTTTGAATTTATTGATAGTATTGATGATCGAGAAAAGAAACGAGCAGCTATGTTTAAATATTCTAATTCCAAACAAAAAAAATGCTCCAACTACAAATACTACTCAAGAATTAAAATATGATACATATGATTTTAAAGATGTTATCGATCGAGTCAACAAACTTCCTACTCCATTAAATACACCAACAATCCAAGATTTACAAAATGAGACTCGCAATCTCAAAATTGATGTTCAAAATCTACAATCTCGTGTCCTTGCTTTAGAAGAAAATCCTGGTGATACTGATGATTTTCTTACTGATACATCATTTCCTTATGAACCACATCTCCAATAATCATCTAACAAGAACCCTACAAAACAACCATTAGTTATTAATGATTTTGTCAATCTACTTCTAACTAGCATCACATTTCAAAAATGGTACGTAGAGGTCAAAGTCGTCATACATGATTTTGTTTTGACCACTATGGCACTTGTCAATTTTGGTGCTGATCTCAATTGTATTTGAGAAGGTCTTGTACCTTTTAAATATTTTGAAAAAATTGTTCAATCTCTAAGTACTCTCTAAGTACTGCTAATGGTGGATTTATGGATATTAATTACAAAAATCTCATGCTTAAATATGCAACCAAGGTATCTATCTCAATACTGAATTTTTGTTAGTTAAAAATATGTCCCAATTACTTATATTAGGAACGTCTTTTTTTACAATGATTCCTCCTTTTACTATAACCAATGAAGGAATTTCTACAACTCTCATTAATCATGACATAGTTTTCAAATTTTTATTTCTCCCTAGGAACATGAAATCAATACTTTAAAAATAAATCTTATTTATAAACAAAAACAAATTTGTTTACTTCAAAAACAGATTTCTTACAAAGTTGTTGACCAAGAATTACAACAACCCCATGTTAAATCTATTATTCAAAAAATCCAATCTTTATTTGAAAAAGATTTATGTTCCAAATTGACTCATGCATTCTGGCATCGCAAACAACATATGGTTGATCTCCCATACGAAAAAGATTTCAATGAAAGACAAATTCCTATTTAAGCTAGACCTATTCAAATGGACAAAAAATTATGAAACATTGCAAACAAGAAATCAATGACCACCTTAATAAAAAATTAATTAGACCCAGTAAATCTCCATGGTCATGCCCTGCTTTTTATGTTAATAAAAATGTTGAATTGCACACATCGATTAGTTATTAATTATAAACCACTGAATAAGGTTTTAAAATGGATCCGGTATCCAATCTCCAATAAAAATGACTTTTTAAATCGTCTACATGACGCAAAAAATATTCTCAAAATTTGATATGAAATCTGATTTTTGGCAAGTCCAATTTACCAAGAAAGATAGATACAAAACTGCCTTCACTGTTCCCTTTGGCCACTATGAATGGAATGTTATACCTTTTGGCCTAAAAAATGCTCCTTCTGAGTTTCAAAACATTAAGAACGATATTTTCAATTCTTACACAGCATTTACAATCGTTTGCATAGATGATGTATTAATTTATTCTAATTCTGTCTCTCAACATATCAAACACTTGTATAAATTTTATAATATTATTAAAAGTAATGGCTTAGTCCTCAATGCTAAGAAAATGCAACTATTTCAAACATCTATTCGATTTTTAGGTCATATCATTAGTAAAGGCACAATCTTTCCAATTCAGATATCCATTGAATTTGCTAGCAAATTTCCTGATGAAATTCGTGACAAAACACAATTACAACAATTTTTGGAAAGTTTAAATTACATCTTTGAATTTTACAAAGATGTGCATAAAGATACAAAAAAGTCCTTATTCTCATTTACGCAAAAACCCCTCTTATTGGACAACCGAACACACTATTGTTGTCCAACATATCAAATGATGAGCAAAATTTTTACCTTTATTATGTTTACCAATTCCAACTACATATAAACTTGTTGAGACAGATGCAAGTGATGTTGGCTATGGTGGCATACTTAAACAACTTTATCAGGGTAAGGAACAATTAGTTCGTTTTACCTCTGCCATATGGACAGGACCGCAAATACAGTATTCTACTATTCAGAAAGAAATCTTATTTATTGTTTCTTGTATTAATGAATTTGAATTTGATTTACTCAATCAAAAATTTTTATTACGTATTAACTGCAAGGCTGCCAAAGAAGTCCTTGAGAAGGATGTTAAGAATATTTTTTCTCGACAAGCCTTCTCTCGGTGGCAAACCATTTTATGTGTTTATGATTTTCAAATTGAATATATTCGTGGTGACTCTAATTCTCTCCCTGACTTTCTTACTCGTGAATTCTTGCAGGGATCTACAAACGTCTCCACATCAAGACCTTAGCCCTCATCAAAAACTTTTTAAATACCAGCATATTTTTAGCCACTATCGTCGTCGGAAAATCAATCTTCATACATATTTTTTCCCGATGGCCCAAAGACTTGACAACTCCTCACTAGCTACTTCCTTTAAAGGAGGACACAATTTTAAACTAGTCCTTTCTGATCATGGCTATTATACCCATAATACTATTTATCCAATTACCCCAATCACCACTGATCATTCATTCCAGTTCCTTAAACATGCCGATGCCAAACCCAAATCCATTATTTCTTATTATTTTCCCAACAATTGGCACTATATACAACACTTTGGTCAACACTCTAGTCAACACTCTCAAATATGTTATGAAAAAATTCTCGAGAAAACTCGTTCCATCATAATTGATCATGTTTACTCTAAGAAAGACAAGAGTCTTCTTCAATATTCTAAACTCCATATTCACTAAATCTTTTCTCCCAGGGAATGGGGAAATTCGTCAATTTTCCAAAAATTTTCTGATCCAAATATCAAACCCAATCAATAAAATTATCAAGATTAACAACAGGCATGGTCTTATGTTTTCTATTTCCAAAACTGGTTCTTCCAACGTTCATGGTGGATCCATTTTGGAACCAATTTTGAGATGACTACAGGAGAAATACCCACCTGGTTTGAACATTTGTGGAATCAATTTGGATTACAATTTGATGCCTTACCTGAACCTCTTAAAGAATTTTTCCATATTTATCAAAAAGAGGTTAATCCCACTTATCCAGAATTTCTATATTTCACTATTGATTTCAAATTTCCTTGGATCAAGGCTTGGCAATACACTCCCACTCTTTCTGTAGTCGTCAATACCACTTTCCTTGTCCACCAGATCACATCAAAATGGTGGAAAAATTATAAGATTCCATAAGAACAATACCTTGATCACTTACTCTTGTTCTACAAAAATTCCAAGAAAAAGTCTGTTGTTAATCCTGCCTCTTCTGTCTTGTCATCCAGTCGCAAGTCCAGTAAATCATTTGATTATAATGATTTTAAAATTGAATTAAAACATAAACTTAAGGAAAATATCCTTCAATTTCCAAATCTGAATTTGAACATATATATAAAAAAGCCATTAAAATGAAAATGATTCTTATGGCTGATGCATAATTTGATTTTGAAGATGATATTTTATTGGAAACACTTCCTCCAATTCTTACTAAGGCCAGGCTACCGACAGTTTCGTCTCCAAAAATATCTTCACCAATCAATTCAGTAACATCATCACCAAGGATCCCAACTCAACACCTTGATGATGATTACTCAGACACTTGTTAAGGTGTGGATGTCAACAATTTGTAAATCATGTGATTTCTACAATTTCAATAGCTCCATAGTACAATAATTTCAAAAGAAGACAAGCCAACTGATAAAGTGGATTCTCCACTGACAAAACAATTCAATAATACTCAAGCCAACTCATAAAGTGGATTCTTAACCGACAAAGCAATCCCATAATGCCTTTCGAGGACAATAATTCTTTACAAGGACAAAAGCAAAAGTAGATTCCCAGACTCCAAACAATTTTAAATCTGAGTCTCTCCTTCTATAAAAGCTATCTATTCTTCTGAAGAAAACATGCTTTCACAATATCAAAAACTACTGTATAATATCAAATATAGTGTGAATAGATTTGAGTGTGAATGTACTTAGTGAATGTTATGTCCAATCTGCTTTCTTGATTTTGACCCATTGTAAGTTTTATTTTTTTTATTTTTCATTTTATTTTTAATTTTTAATTTTGTATTCTGGTTTCTCATTTCAATATAAGTATTGTTTGTTTGCGTCTTGGCGTAGCAGGATTAGGGTTGCTTTTATATGAATTGGGATGCCTTGTTGCTATTTAAACTTCGAATTTGGTATAAGATGCATGGGAGGTGGGACTCTTGTCTCTTTAAATTTCTGATATGGGATGAGGCTCATTAAGATTGTTCGTACCAAATTTCTAAAGGTATGGAAAAATTTTGATCTGATCTCAATATGTATCTGATCAACATTCCTTGAGAATTTAACAAAAGCTAAAGCCAAATGCCTTTGATGTGGAATATTATGATGTTTCTAAAATCATATTTTTTGTGTTTCAGAATAGGTAGTTGAATGGGATGTTGCTTCAGTCATATCGGAGATTTGGCTTATGCTTGGTTTCTTTCCTATGCTTCATTACCAGAATCTCTATAGGCTAATGGAGTTGGAATTTGGATGTAATAAACAACCAGGCTTTCCTGCAGAGGATGTTTGTTACCCACATGGTAAGTCTCCTATCACTTATTGATCTAAATCTATATTATCTATACTAGAAGGGTGGCACAAACTTAGGTACTTGCATGAACTATACTATATTTATTTTATTAAATATTTTTATTCCTATGATGACATTCCCCCTTTCAGGACTATGATTACACGCATCCGGTCACTCATCTTATCCAGATCGATTTTCCAGACCGTGCGGGTGATGCAAGTCATACCTTTGTTCGTCGCCGTAACTTGCCCCTCAGCTTTGGTTGATTGATGTCATTTTTCAGCACAATGTCATTCCTTTGTGGCATAAGGAGGAGCATTGTGGTGCTTTCATTCGAGCTCTTCATCATTTTGAGTTCGATTATTGGGTGGATATCCCACAGCTCATTTGGGATTAGATGTATAAGATCATGACCGATGTGCAAATCAACAAACTCGGAGCTCGCAGACATGGTCGCTTCCCTTCGCCAACTTGATCACTCATCTTTTCCGTCACCACTCGAGCTACCAGTTTGATCTTGATGAGGAGGAGGAGGTTTTGCAGTATACCAAACAGACTTGGCTCCACAGTTTGTCTCGTATGCCTCATATTCAGATGTAGCCTCCCGCTACCCGGTCGACCCTATGGGTTTGGGTTATGATGCTCCAATGGACGATCCTACCCCCAACCGTGTTGCTCGCAGCGCTGTTGACCCACTAACACCCGTCTTTATGACTCGTGCAGATTATGAGGCCCTTTATTAAGAGCACATTCGCCTTTAGTAATATGTTGATACCCTTCAGACTGATTTCCACGCATATGAGGACCTCTCTCAATAGCGCTGTGAGGCCTCTCAGACCTATATGCGGTAGTCCTTCACCGAGATGCAAGATCTTATGCGTTCCTTATTTGTGGAGTATCACCCACCACCGCCACCGGTCCATTACTGACACCATGCTCTTCTGTGTTGTTTTTTTTTTGTGGCTCTGCTATTATTACTCTCTCCACTTTGATATTTTCCTTTTCTTTTTATTTCTTTGTTTTGTTTTGTTTAGTTTTCTTTTCTTTTCTTTTCTTTTTAGGTCTGCATATATATGTGTGGCTAACTCTCCTAACTCTAGACTTCTTATTTTCTTGTATAGTTTTTTCCATTTTGTCTTGGCATAACGGTCCTCTATTGCAAGTCAGTGTACTCAAACTTTGGGGTGTTTTTCTTACCTCCTCTTCTATTGCTAATGACTGCTTTGGTGCTATTCTTTCTCTCTCTTATGTTTCCTTGGCTCTTTTATTTCTTTATATTTGCTAGTGAGGGCACTGCCATGTTTAGTTGGGGAGATGTTGACTTGTTGCCATATTTCAGTATTCTAGCTTGATTAATGGAATTTTTACTTGGTATAGAGTTTATAGATGAATATGGTTGTGCTACACTCTTTATCATGTTCACCATCCTAGTTTCCTTATGTCTTGAGTTGAGAGTGGGTAAGTTAGATATTTTTGGTTTATTCACGACTTATGAAATATGAATTCATTTCCGTATAACTGCATGGGGATTGTTGGTATCACTTGTCACTTTGTGCACTTACATGTTCACATTTGGTTGTGGTAATAAAAGTTGATAGTTTTGATCATGTGTTGCTTCCAACTGCTTAAGATGAAATGAGGTTTGAGATATGAGCATAGGTTCTTGAAAAAAAATAAAATAAAAATTTGTACCTATATTTCATTTCAAATATTCAAGGTACTTAGTTGTTGGAAGTTAGTACATGAGTAAGAGATGATGTCTTTCCTTCCACTCTGAATCTTACTTTACATGAAAGCAACATGTGATATCTTTCATCCGATTGTGATTCCATGCTGTTTGTTTGCATATTTATGGGCTCATGGATAGTTTGAATATTTTTCTGACTTGCTTACTTGAAATTTGTCATAAGTGAGATAGGTTGGTTTTGATGAAAAGGGGGTGGTGCCGAGTAATTGTGTAGAAATCTGTCCCAAGTTTCAATTCCTTTGATCAAGTTAATGTTTGTGGGTATCATCTCTGAAAACCCTAAAGAGACTTCACTCGTCCACTTGGGTAACCTTGTGGTTTAAAAGGTTTGTTGCATACGTTAAATGCAATCTTGATCCCTACAAAAGTGGCTTAGATAGATTTTTCTTTACTCGAGGACTGGTAAAGTGTAAGTTGGGGGGTGTAATCTGAAACCCTAAAGAAGACGGTAGAACCTAGAAAAGAAGAGCAAATCATCAATCCATGGCTTTTTCTTCAACATTCGAAGTGTTTAACCTCTCCATGAGCGGCAAAGCTTTCTTCTTAGGATTGGGATGACACTCCAATCAAGTATCATGTAATTTTGTATTTTAATTCTAGTTTTTCTTTGGAATTGGATAATCGTATGATCATTTTTAGATCTTTTATTCAAATAATGTTTTCATTCGATTTATGTATTCGATTTCTGTAATTGAGAATGCATGATCATACAACTATTTTACTTTCTTGTATATACAAATCATGAGACGAGTCATGCTTAGGGGAGATGAATCGTGCTGCAACCTTAGTTTAGTGTAGATGATTTGTGCAGACCAAAGACGATTCATGCCTATGTTTTGCATATACTCATCTTCTTGATGATGATATTGGGGTTTGTAGCCACAATACATCATTATTATCCGGGCCATGGATTGACTAGAATTTGATATTTTAATTACGTGATATGAGATTAGTAATGGATTCAAAATTCTAAGTCTCTCCATATTTAGATTACTCTCTTTATTTGCGCAATTATTTTAGTTTTAATTTAAATTCTCTTTAGTAAAAATCAAATCTTTTTTTTCTTCTCCTTCTTCTTCTTCTTCTTCTTCAAATTAAATTAGAAATTACCACTCGAATTGATATAACTCAGTCCAAAGTCCTCGTGGTACGATATCTGGACAATCCATTGTTTTACTGAATTAGTGCTTTGTTTAGTTCTTTACTAAAGAGAATACTATGAGTCTCACTCTCAGGCACGTAACGCTGAATCACTTGATCTGTACAATACTTGAACAATTCTGGGTCTTCCTAGAAATAGTTCTCGACTTGTGAGAAAATTCGGTCTGTGTCTTGCTTAGACCAATTGTAGACGTCCCCGAACGCAGTCCAAAGTCCTCGTGGTACGATATCTGGACAATCCATTGTTTTACTGAATTAGTGCTTTGTTTAGTTCTTTACTAAAGAGAATACTATGAGTCTCACTCTCAGGCACGTAACGCTGAATCACTTGATCTGTACAATACTTGAACAATTCTGGGTCTTCCCAGAAATAGTTCTTGACTTGTGAGAAAAATCGGTCTGTGTCTTGCTTAGACCAATTGTAGACATCCCCGAACGCCCCGGGAGGAACGAGCTCCCGTTCCGTTCGATATTGGGCTCACTACAGCTCAGGACTCTCAAATGTCACGGTTCTTAATCTGAACCAAAGAGTCCAAATCCGGCAAATCGTTTTGAGAAAACAGATTTTTAGAAAAGAAGTGCCAAACATGGACTGCTTTGCCAGATACAGAGTCGCCACCTAAATATTTTATTTTGGGAAATTTAGGAAACCCTGACTCGTTGCCTAAGGCCACGTGTCCGTCATCACCAAAGTTGCCTCGGCTCGGGAACTTGGGTACGATTGGGGAAGGTCACTTCGTGAGCACCCCCGCTCGCCCGATCAAAGATCGGCCTCTACTAACCATGATAACTATTTTTGAAAAACAATGTGTGTTCTTATTCCGGTTAATAGCCTAGATTTACTATGTGATGCGCACAGCATACAAGTATAGACTGGATCACCTGAATTGGAATAAAACATTTCATGTTTGTTTTTGAAAGATGGTTTGATGGTGCTACTCGCAAGTAGGCTAAGACATGGATTTGCCACCCTCGGGTGGGCTTAGAAAACAGTTAGGGTCATAGCCCAAATATGCAAGCATGTATGGCTTAGAAAGGATACAAAAATAAGCTTAAAAGAGAGGAAATGGTGCTCACCCTTGAAGACCAAACTTTAACAACCTTTTGGCTTGAGAAAAGGTGCCTCCAAAGCTCTGAGAAGGCCCTCCAAGCTGCTGGAATCGAGTGGTGGTGTGGTGTTAGGTGGTGGTGTAGAAATGAGTGTAGGACTTGAAAGGTTTGAAGCTTGGAAGTGTAGAGGGAGAGAGATACAATATGGGAGCTCAAAGGTGATTTTTCTAACCCCTAAACCAGAGCTGGGAGGCTGGTTTTATAGGAAAAAGAGGGGGAGAAATGGGGGGAAAAAAAGGGGGGAAAACAATTCAAGTTTCCCCCCAAAAAAGTTGGCCCCTCGGATACAAAATCTGGAGGGAAAAGAGATACATATTTGAACTGTACCTGCAGTAAGGAGCAAGGCCGGCTGGTTATTGGAGTTACAGGTGGCCGGCCGGCTCTTCCCATGGCCGGCCGGCCAAGGGTCAAAAGGTTCAATGAGGATTAGTGGCCGGCCATGCCAAAAAAGGAGCCTCTCATGTGTGCACAAAGCCCCGGAAGACTGCTGATTCTTGATTTGCTGCAACAGAGAGCAGGAAAAGGGCATGGCAATGTATTTTCACAAATGTATGCATGCCTCGATCCTCGTGCCACCAATCACGTATCTCGATGCATGATGGCCGAGGAGTCGAATTGTGCAACTCAATATAGAATGAATGCACATGAAAACAAAACAAAACCTAGACTCCATCATGGATAATCCGGAGTGTTGGCGACTGGGAATTGAGACACGTTCCGTTACTCGGAGTACGAAACGTACGTCGTTTCCCGTGCCTAGGCTAATTCCTATCCCAAACACAATGCAATATGCATGACATGCATGAATGCAACTAATATACAACCTAGCATGCACAATGCTATGAAATGGCATACACAATGCACGAGGTAACATGGCATACACAATGCACTAACATACAACCTAACATATACAATGCTATGAAATGAAATGGCATACACAATGCACGAGGTAACATGGCATACACAATGCGCTAACATACAACCTAGCATACACAATGCTATGAAATGAAATGGCATACACAATGCATAAATGGACTTACACTAACACAAGTGGACCTCAGCCACACTCGCATAAGAGGCCATGAGATGAAAATGAGACATTCGAAATGCGTGCACACATGCACGCAAACCGAGGACCGATCCTAAGGTACAAAATGCCACTCTAACAAGACATGGCAAGGCATGGAATATGGCATACAAGCATGCAAATTTCAGCACCGAAATACGATGCAAAACAGCCCCGAAATATGGCAATATGGTGCCCGATGCACGGAATGAAACCCGAAATGCAAAACTAGGCATGCGCGATGACCTATAGCTATACAAAACATGCATTATTTGAACATGGAGTGTGAAGAAAGATTCAAGGAAGTCCTAAAACAAGCATGTTTACAGTTTTAAGCAAGGCCAAACAATGAACAAAAATGGGGCTAAACTAGCATGCAAAAATGGCCCCGAAAGAGAGGTAATGAAGCAAGTGGCAGCTTCTGGCCCTAAATGGCTAAGAGCCCTTCAAAAAAGTTGAATAGGGGCTCAAAATGAAGCACTTTACAGTTTATAACAAGCCACGGATCTAAAGAAAAATAGGCCTAAAACAATGTGCAAGAAAAGGGCCAAAAGGGGGACAAAGAAGCAAGTGATAGTTACTGGCCTCAAACACAGGAGGGCCCTTCAATAAAGTTGAAGAGGGGCCAAAAAAATGGTGTTTTTCAGTTAGTGACCAAACCCAAAACAGTGCACATGCAAGCCTAAAATATTATGCAAAATAAGGCCTAAAAAGAGGCTTAAACACAAAGTGTAAAAGGGAAGCCTCAAACAGAAAAAGTCCCTTGATAAAACATAAAGAGGGGGTCAAAATAATGCCATTTACAGTTCAGACCAAAGCCTAAAAAAATAAGCACAAGGGGCTAACAAATCATGCAAAAATAAGGCCAAAAGAGGGATATAAAGGCAAGTGGCAAATGGAAGCCTCAAACAGTGATGAGCCCTTAAACAATGTTGAATAAGGGCTCAAAATAAGCCACTTTACAGTTTATGATATGCCTCAAAACAATTTATACATAGGCCAAAAATACTACACAAGAAAATGGCATACAAGGGAGGTAATGAAGCAAGTGCAACAAGGAGGCCTAAAATAGTGAGAGGCCCTCAAACAAACATGAAAAATAGCTCAAAATAAGCCTAGCTCCAGTTAGGGTCGGCGCCCAAAAATGTAAGCAAGTATGGCTTATAAATAAATCAAGAAAAGGCTAGAAAAGGGAAAAAGGAAGCTCACCCTTGAAGACTATGCCTTTGACAACTTTTGAACCAAAGAGAGGTGCTCTTTGCCTCTGAAAAAAACCAGCTCCAAGTGTTGGAAAGGAGGATGGAGAGGTGATGCTATGTGGTGGTGTAGAAAAGGGTCCAAGAACAAAGGGTTTTGGTGCTTGGAATATATAGAGAGAGAGATTGGATGTAGGAGGCTCAAACCAAATTTTCTAACCCTCAAACACAGCTGGGAGCTGCTGGTTTTATAAGCAAAAGAGGTGGAAAAGAGGGGGAAAAATGGGGGGGAAATTGAAATTCAA
>NW_021025746.1:527933-555853 GCF_004153795.1 Camellia sinensis | reverse complement strand
ATGAAATGGCATACACAATGCACGAGGTAACATGGCATACCCAATGTGCTAACATACAACCTAGCATACACAATGCTATGAAATGAAATGGCATACACAATGCACGAGGTAACATGGCATACCCAATGTGCTAACATACAACCTAGCATACACAATGCTATGAAATGAAATGGCATACACAATGCACGAGGTAACATGGCATACCCAATGTGCTAACATACAACCTAGCATACACAATGCTATGAAATGAAATGGCATACACAATGCACGAGGTAACATGGCATACCCAATGTGCTAACATACAACCTAGCATACACAATGCTATGAAATGAAATGGCATACACAATGCACGAGGTAACATGGCATACCCAATGTGCTAACATACAACCTAGCATACACAATGCTATGAAATGAAATGGCATACACAATGCACGAGGTAACATGGCATACCCAATGTGCTAACATACAACCTAGCATACACAATGCTATGAAATGAAATGGCATACACAATGCACGAGGTAACATGGCATACCCAATGTGCTAACATACAACCTAGCATACACAATGCTATGAAATGAAATGGCATACACAATGCACGAGGTAACATGGCATACCCAATGTGCTAACATACAACCTAGCATACACAATGCTATGAAATGAAATGGCATACACAATGCACGAGGTAACATGGCATACCCAATGTGCTAACATACAACCTAGCATACACAATGCTATGAAATGAAATGGCATACACAATGCACGAGGTAACATGGCATACCCAATGTGCTAACATACAACCTAGCATACACAATGCTATGAAATGAAATGGCATACACAATGCACGAGGTAACATGGCATACCCAATGTGCTATTATACAACCTAGCATACGCAATGCTATGAAATGAAATGGCATACACAATGCATAAATGGACTTACACTAACACAAGTGGACCTCAGCCACACTCGCATAAGAGGCCATGAAATGAAAATGAGACATTCGAAATGCGTGCACACATGCACGCAAACCGAGGACCGATCCTAAGGTACAAAATGCCACTCTAACAAGACATGGCAAGGCATGGAATATGGCATACATGCATGCAAATTTCAGCACCGAAATACGATGCAAAACAACCCCGAAACATGGCAATATGGTACCCGATGCACGGAATGAAACCTCAAATGCAAAACTAGGCATGCGCGATGACCTATAGCTATACAAAACATGCATTATTTGAACATGGAGTGTGAATAAAGATTCAAGGAAGTCCTAAAACAAGCATGTTTACAGTTTTAAGCAAGGCCAAACAATGAACAAAAATGGGGCTAAACTAGCATGCAAAAATGGCCCCGAAAGAGAGATAATGAAGCAAGTGGCAGCTTCTGGCCCTAAATGGCTAAGAGCCCTTCAACAAAGTTGAAGAGGGGCTCAAAATGAAGCACTTTACAGTTTATAACAAGCCATAGATCTAAACAAAAACAGGCCTAAAACAATGTGCAAGAAAAGGGCCAAAAGGGGGACAAAGAAGCAAGTGATGGTTTCTGGCCTCAAACATAGGAGGGCCCTTCAAAAAAGTTGAAGAGGGGCCAAAAAAATGATGTTTTACAGTTAGTGACCAAACCCAAAACAGTGCACATGCAAGCCTAAAATATTATGCAAAATAAGGCCTAAAAAGAGGCTTAAACACAAAGTGTAAAAGGAAAGCCTCAAACAGAAAAAGTCCCTTGATAAAACATAAAGAGGGGGTCAAAATAAGGCCATTTACAGTTCGGACCAAAGCCTAAAAAAATAAGCACAAGGGGCTAACAAATCATGCAAAAATAAGGCCAAAAGAGGGATATAAAGGCAAGTGGCAAATGGAAGTCTCAAACAGTGATGAGCCCTTAAAAAATGTTGAATAAGGGCTCAAAATAATCCACTTTACAGTTTATGATATGCCTCAAAACAATTTATACATAGGCCAAAAATACTACACAAGAAAATGGCATACAAGGGAGGTAATGAAGCAAGTGCAACAAGGAGGCCTCAAAAAGTGAGAGGCCCTCAAACAAACGTGAAAAATAGCTCAAAATAAGCCTAGCTCCAGTTAGGGTCGGCACCCAAAAATGTAAGCAAGTATGACTTATAAATAAATTAAGAAAAGGCTAGAAAAGGGAAAAATGAAGCTCACCCTTGAAGACTATGCCTTTGACAACTTTTGAACCAAAGAGAGGTGCTCTTTGCCTCTGAAAAAAACCAATTCCAAGTGTTGGAAAGGAGGATGGAGAGGTGATGCTATGTGGTGGTGTAGAAAAGGGTCCAAGAACAAAGGGTTTTGGTGCTTGGAATATATAGAGAGAGAGATTGGATGTAGGAGGCTCAAACCAAATTTTCTAACCCTCAAACACAGCTGGGAGCTGCTGGTTTTATAAGCAAAAGAGGTGGAAAAGAGGGGGGAAAAATGGGGGGGAAATTGAAATTCAAATTTCCCTCCAAAAAGGCCAAAAAGTGGGATATAAAGGCAAGTGGTAGCTGCTGGACCCAAATGGCTGAGAGCCCTTCAACAAAGTTGAAGAGGGGCTCAAAACAAGACACTTTGTAGTTTATGACCAAGTCCGAAACAGCTCAAAAGTAAGCCTAAAATACCGTGCAAAAATAGGCCTAAAAGAGCGTTAAAGAAGCAAGTGATAGGAGGAGATCTCAAACAGAAAAAGGTCCTTAATCAAACATGAAAAGGAGCTCAAAATATGACTACTTCTAGTTTGGGTCGGAGCCCAACAATGCTCGCAAGCAAGGCTCGGGGGCCAAAACAGGCAGTTTGGGGCCCCAAAAACTGACTGTTAGGCACCGGAAGTGGTGTTCGACCACGAAGTCGGTCTCTCAGACCATAGTGTCCCTCGAAAGGGAGGAAATAAGATGCATGCCAAAAACTGGAGCAAACGGAGGTGGTTAAGCGGTCCCGAACCGAGGCACACGGCCAACGGCTCTAAAAAACCGGAAACCGGACTCCAAACGGGCAAAACGGCCTACGACCATGAAACGTAGCCTACGGCCACTGAGAGATGATCTATGAGACCTCTCTCTCCCTTCGGGAAGAGAAAACAGAGAAAATAGAGCCTGGTTTGCAAACCGAGGCAAAGCATGAAAGAGTCCGGAAGTCTGGAGGCAAGGCTCGTGACCAAGACTCCGAAACCTCTGAACGAGCACGATATGCAACATCACCAAGCGCTCAATCCCACTGAGAGATGATCTATGAGACCTCTCTCTCCCTTCGGGAAGAGAAAACAGAGAAAATAGAGCCTGGTTCGCAAACCGAGGCAAAGCATGAAAGAGTCCAGAAGTCCGGAGGCAAGGCTCGCGACCAAGACTTCGAAACCTCTGAACGAGCACGATATGCAACATCACCAAGCGCTCAATCAGTGACGTCCGAGTCTTAAGGTCAGTCAAAAATGGGGTGTCTACACCAATTGTTAGGAATTTGCCCAACCGCCAAGTAATTCACTATGTGAGCAAACCACAGGGGGTTCACTTGTGACACAACAAATAGTTGTTCGTCTGGAAATGAGTTGTGCAAAGCTAAGGGGTCACTCGTGTGCTCAATAAGAATTCGGGATAGATGATCTGCAACGACATTCTCGGATCCCATCTTGTCCTAAATTTCTAGGTCAAAGTCCTGAATGAGTAGAATCCACCTAATCAACCTAGGTTTGGTCATTTCTTTGGACAATAAGTACTGCAAAGTGGCGTGATCAATGAACACTTTGACCTTAGACTCGAGGAGGTAGGACTGGAACTTATCAACCAGAACTTATAAAGTGCAAAGACAATAGCTAGTAACTCTTGCTCAATGGTAGTGTAATTTAATTGAGCATCAGAAAGAGTACGCTTGACATAGTATATAACATGAGGCACTTTATTCATCCTTTGGCCTAAGATGGCGCCGAGTGCATAATTAGATGCATCGCACATGATCTCGAAAGGAAGGGACCAATCAGGGGATTGCATGATAGGGGTAGTAGAAAGTGTAGCTTGGAGTGTTTCGAAAGCCACCAAACATCCTTTGTCAAAGACAAACGGGGTATTCTTGGCCAACAGAGTGCACAAGGGGTGTAAGATCTTACTAAAGTCTTTGATAAATCAGCGGTAAAAGCCCGTGTGCCCTAAAAATGAGTGCACTTGGTGCACAGAAGTTGATGGAGGAAGTCTAGATAGCAAGTCGACCTTTGCCTTATCAACCTCTATGCCATGGGGGGACACAATGTGTCCCAACACAATACCCTCTAGAACCATAAAATGGCTCTTTTCCTAACTCAAAACAAGGTTTGTCTCCACACACATGAGTAAGGACTTTGGTTAAGTTCTGGAGGCATTCCTTAAAACACAACCCAAACACGGAGAAGTCATCTATGAAGACCTCTAAGAATTTCTCCACCATGTTAGAGAAGATAACCATCATGCATTGTTGAAAAGTCAAGGGTGCATTGCAAAGCCCAAAGGGCATTCGACGATAGGCAAAAGTGCCAAAAGGACATATGAAGGTGGTCTTTTCCTGGTCATCAGGGTACACAAGAACTTGATTGTAGCCATCCCTGCTAACTGCTCTAGGGTTTGATCAATAAAAGGCAATGAAAAGTGATCATTCTTAGTCATGGAATTGAGCCTACGATAATCAATGCACACATGCCACCCAGTGGTGGTGCGTGTGGGGACTAACTCACCTTTTTCATTTTTAACCACAGTGAGACCTGATTTCTTAGGCATCACTTACGCGGGGCTAGCCCACTTGCTATTAGAGATGGGATATATGATATCTGAATCGAGCAGTTTGACCACCTCTTTCTTAACTACCTCTTTCATGTTCGGATTCAACCTCCGTTGTGACTCATGATAAGGCATAGCGTTCTCTTTAAGATGAATGTGATGCATGCAAATGGAGGTATCAATGCCTCTCAAATTAGCTACCGACCAATCTGTGGCATGCTTGTGCGCTTGTAGGACACTAAGAAGTTGACTCTGCTGCATGGCAGTTAAGTCAGCTGCAATGATAACATGTAAGGTATACTCAGACCCTAAAAAGGCATACTTGAGTGTAGCTTAAAGCAGTTTTAACTTGAGTTTAGGTGGTGCTTCAATGGATGGAGGGGCCGGTGTGCTAGAGAGGGTAGGAAGGGGTTCGAACCCCATCCGCCATGGTAGGCAATCGAAAAGGTGAAAAGGAGTCAAGTAAAGCATTGACCTCCTCAATGGAGCGATTAATGTTGAAGGCCTCAAAACCAAAGTGGGCAAGACAGATCTCTAAAGGATCTTCAGTAAGGATGGAGGGTAAAGCACCCTCAACTAACTCATCGACAATGTCAATCATGAACCACCTATCCTCATGGGAAGAATGTTGGGAAGCACTAAATATATTAAGATTAACTTGCATGTTCCCAAATGACACCTCCATAACCCCAGTCCGACAGTTAATGTTTGCATTGGTCGTGGCTAAGAAAGGTCAACCAAGGATAACTGGGATCTGCCTCTTAAGAGTAACTACGGGTTCCATGTCAAGGACAAGAAACTCGATGGAAAAATAAAATTTGTCGACCATGACAAGGACACCCTCAATCATGCCTCATGGCACCCTGAGGGAATGGTCGGCTAACTGAAGAGTTATTGTTGTCTGTTTCAACTCTCCCAATCCAAATTCCTCATACATCGAATATGGAAAGAGGTTCACACTAGCACCTAAGTCAAGAAGGGCTCTATCTATGAAGTGATCACTAATAGTATAAGAGATAATGGGTGCACTAGGGTCCTTAAGCTTAGGTGGTGTCTTCTGTAGCACGATGTAGCTGACTTGCTCAGTGAGAAGGACCTTTTGAGACACATCGGTTTTGACTTTGCGTTTTTGGGTGCAAAGGTCCTTAAAAAACTTAACATAAGAAGGCACTTGTTTGATGGCCTCTAATTGAGGGAGGTTAATTTTGACATGCTTGAAGATTTCCATCATTGCCTCCATGGATGCCCCTTTTTCCTGAAAGGTGAGAGCGACGCTAAGCATTGCGGGAAAGGGGCCTTGGGCACAAATGGTGCTGATGGCTCACTCAAAGATGAAGAGGGTAGATAATCCCTCTTGGTGGTGCTACTATCCTCACACTCGACTCTTGAAAATGGGCCACTACGCTTTCCTTCACTTCCTTTGGTTACCTTGGGGCGAATATCTAACTCACACCCATTTCTAAGAGTTATCGTAGCCTGAACTTGCTCATGGTATGGACCACTCGCATTGGAACTCTCTACCTCATACTGACCCTCATGATTAGTTGTCGTTTGGCTAGATAGCTTACCCTCCTCTCTCCTTGTGAGTGTATTAGCTAATTGACCGAGTTAGGTCTCAAGCTTGGAGATGGACTGTGAATGAGAGTGAACCAATTGAGCCACCCCCTCAAGTCCTTGGAGGACGTGCAGTACCTTCTTCTCAAAAGCGGACAATCGTGGAGGTGGGATAAGTGGTTGTTAGTAAGATGGTTGTTGTGGAGGTGGTCGGTAAGGAGGTGGGTTAGCAAAATTATTGAAATTCTGCCTAGGAGGTGGTGGTGGAGCAAAAGAATTGCCCTGCGTTGGTGGTCTCCAAGACAAATTGGGATGATTACGCCACCTCAGGTTATAGGTATTGGAATATGGATCATTACTCGGTTTGGTGAAACCTTGAGTCATAAGAACATGTTCTTTGACTAACTCAGGAAACTGTGAAGCCATAGGACACTCGGTAACATGGTGAGTGTTTTGAGAACAAATAAGACACGTCTTTTGATATTGAGGTTGTGAGGGCTATGTAAAAAATTGCCCTATTGAAAGAAGTTGGTCAAGTTTGCGGGATAGGGCGGCTACTTGTTCAGAGACATCAACAGTGTGCCCAACTTTATAGACACCCCCTCGTTTTAGGGTACTAGAAGAGGACTGTCTCTTAAATCTAGATGTAGATGCATGTTAGAGAGAATTCTCACAAAGGTTTGTAAATAAAGTCCATGCATCATCATGACTCTTAGACATGAATGTCCCACCACAGGAGGCATCTACTATTTGGCGGGTGCGATCAGTTAAATTGTCATAGAAAGTCTAGACTAATTGCCACTTGGGTACTTAGTGATGGGCACATTGTCTAAGTAGGTCTTTAAATCGTTCCCAAGTCTTATAAAATTGCTTGCCATCAAGTTAGGGAAAATTTGTGATGACTTGCCTGATCTGATTAGTCTTACCTATGGGAAAATATTTCTCTAGAAATTTCTGTTGAAGTTAGGCCCAGGTTGTGATGGAATTTGGTTCTAAAGAATTCAACCAATGTTTGGCCTTATCTTTAAGTGAAAAAGGGAATAACCTAAACTTAAGGGCCTTATTTGTGAATTGTTGGAGTTTCACAGTGGAGCAGATCTCTAGAAACTCATCTAAATAGTGGTATGGGCGATCATGACCAAGCCTGTGAAAAGATGGGAGCGTCTGAATGGTGTTGGGCTTGATTTCATAATGAGCGGCAGCAATGTATGGCGGCCTAATGCAAAATGGTGAAGCATATGTTGTGGGAGTGAAGTGCTTCCTTAACTGTATGGTCTGAGCCTAATTCTCTATTGGATCCATGAGTGGAACAAGTACAACTATTCTATTGGACTTAGAATTTTGTCAGAGAATCTGAAGTGTGTGCTCAATCTCAAGTGGAGTTAAATCAAGAAGACAAATCGACGCCCAAACATAAACTGACTCCAAATAACTTGCAGTGGTACTTGTGCACAAGAGAGACAATATATTGCAAAATAATAATAATAATAATAATAATAATAATAATAATAATAAAAAATAGAAAAACTCACAGAGCGATAATGACAATGCTTTATTTATCAGGTAATGGACACAAGATTGCGCAAGTAGTCGAGATGGGTCTATTAGATTTTTTCGAGCGGGTTGCTTTTTGTAATTTTTATTTTTATTTTATTTATTTATTTATTTATAGTGCTTGTGAGCTATTCATATTGGTTGTGTAGACACGCGAAAACCCTGCACAAGTAGACACTAGCAAGAGAGAGTAGTAAACCAAGAATGAAAATAAAATAAGATCCTAAATTATAAATTAAAATAAAAACTACTATCGAATTAAATAACCGTGCTAAAGTCCTCAGCAACGGTGCCAAAAATTGATCGGTCGTTTTTCAATCAAAAATAAATAACTAAACAAAGCACTAATTCAGTATAACAGTGGATTGTCCAGGTATCGTATCACAAGGACTTTGGGCTGAGTTGTATTAATTCGAATAGTAATTTCTAATTTAATTTGAAGAAGAGAGGATGATTTGGTTTTTGCTAATGAAAATTCAAATTATAACTAAAATAATTGTGCAACTAAAGAGAATAATTTGAATATGGAGAAAGACTTAGGATTTCAAATCCACTACTAATCTCATATCATGTAATTAAAATTCTAATTCTAGTAAATCAATGGCTTGGATAATAATGATGTATCGTGGGTATAAGTCCCAATATCATCGTCAAGAAGATGAGTATATTCAAAATGTAGGCACGAATCATCTTTGGTTGGCACGAATCGTCTACACTAAACTAAGGTTGCAGCACGATTCGCCTCATCGAAGCATGACTCGTCTCACGATTTGTATATACAAGAAAGTAAAACAGTTATATGATCATGCACTCTCAATCACAGAAATACATAAATCGAATGAAAAGATTATTTGAATAAAAGATCTAAAAGCGATCATACAATGATTCAACTAAGAAGAAGGTTCAGCTGTTTATGAAGAGGTTGAACACTTCGAATGTTGAAGAGAAAGCCATGGATTGATGATTTGCTCTTCTTCTCTAGTTTCTAGCCATCTTCTTTAGGGTTTCCGATCCCAAAACAGGTCTCCAAAATCTCTTTCTATAGTCTCCATTCAATTCTGAGTCAAAAACAAGCACACAAATATCGAGGCAAATTTGCTCGTGAGGATCCAGTTAGAGGGAAATTTTGGCAGGGAAATCTGCTCGTGCGGATTTGTGAATTCTGCTCGTACTGATTCACTTAGTCATGAATTTTTTGCTTTTTTTGCTATCCTTTTGTCTCTGGAGTGATGTTAACCTGAAGAGGAAGAAAAATACTTTATTGTATCAAATATCATAAACTAAAAGACTAAAAACATAAAATAGGTAGCCTCAAAGTATAACATTTCAACTCAAATCAATGATGATCAGGTAATGGGTGGTTTTTAGGTTTTAACGTGTAATCAATATATTTAATATATGAAATGTTTTTAGTATTGGATTTTTTGATTTAATGGATTGGTTTAATAATGATATCAAACTTGTCACCATATTTAACTATTGAAAAAATAGAAACTAATTTAATGAAATAAAAACAATCACTCATTACATGATCATCATTCAAATACATAATAAAAATTAATTTGGTAAAATAATAATAATAATAAATGTCTAAAAAATTTATCAATTTTACATAATTTTATCTTTAGTGGATAGAAATAATTTTTAAAAATTCAAAAATATTTTTTTGACATTTATTTTTGTTAAATTAGTTTATATTTTATCAAATTGATGACTTTGCCCTTGAAATTGAGCAATTGTATCTTCAATTGTCTTTATTTGAAACATGATTCAAAATTTAGGATCAAATGTGTCACATTTGAAAAGTTAGGGATCAAAGTTATACAAGGCCCAAACTATAAGAACCGTTAGTGTAATTCGCCCTTGATTGTATGCAAGCAACTACAATTCTAGTTTGAAAGCTATTTAGTATGCGATGCCATTAACGTATGATGCTTGAACCCATTCTCTTGTTATACAAGCTTACATCTTCTGACTCTGCTATGTTACTGTGATACCCCTGTTCCATAATATGCGTTAATTGGCCCTTAATATGAATTTGATTATATGTTTGATATGATTTGGTGTGCCATTATGTGATATATGTGATTCTAGAATTCTATCTTCCACCGTAGGAATATCTGTTTGAATAATCTGCTTTGGAATTAAATTGAGGGCCTTATCGGCCACAGAACTCGAAATTGATTACGCCATTGTGGTTGGCATAATTTTTAGGGCCTACGGTGAAATTTAATTGAAATTTGATTCTGGTCAATTTAAACTGATTAAATTGATAAATTAAGTACCCCATTATTTTATATTAAAATATTTGTTAGTGGGGCTTGTTGTATATTTGCATTGCACTCTCCTTTAGCTCTCTTAAAACTCGAAATCTGAGTTAGACAATTGAGAGTGAGGGAGAGGCTGACTATAGAGAGAGAAAGGAAGAGACTTGAGCAATTTTTGGCTCTAGCTTGGGAATTTGGAGATTTAACTCAAGAATTTGGAAGATTAAAGCTCCTAGGTGAGTAACCAACCCCTAACTCATGAATTTGTGTTGTGATTTTGTGAATTGAAGATTAATTTGTGATCTAGAACATGAAAAGAGTTGGTTTTGATGAATTTGAAGACAATATATGCATGCATGTATGTATTGTTTTGAATTTGCATATTTGAGCTTGAATTACATGACTCATGTTGCAATTTTGGTTGAAATCCATGTATTTGACCATCGTTTCATCATATGAGACGAGAATGAAGGTTATATGTCACATGCATGTACAATCCATGGAAGTAGAAGCTTTGAATGCATGAAATGGTTACATTGGTAATGAGTTGGTGAAAAATGAGCCATGCACGTAGATAAATTATGAAATTGAGCTTCAATATGTTGTAATTCTATGTTTGTACCATGTTAGTACATGATTATGTGAAGTTTGGACCAAAATCATGCATTTAGAGCCTTTGAATGTCGAGACGAAGCTCAAGAACTCAATCTGGAAAACCCAAATTTTCGATGTCCGCTCGAGCGGGTGAAGTGCCGCTCGAACGGAGAAATCGAGCTCCCAGCATTTTCTGCAGACATGGTTCCCGCTCGAGCGGGGAGCTATGTAGACAGGCAGTCTGCTCGAGCGGCCGAGTTCATGCTCGAGATGGAATTGAAGGCAACCAGTACTTTCGCAGACCTAAGTGTCCGCTCGAGCGGGGACCCTATTTTCTGAAATCCTATTTTTGCATTTTGTGTTCTGTTTCCACAAAGGAACGGACTGAAGGTCGTTTTGACCTATATGAATGGACCGAAGGTCGTTTTGATAACAAAGGAACGGACTGAAGGTCGTTTTGACCTATATGAATGGACCGAAGGTCGTTTTGATAACAAAGGAACGGACTGAAGGTCGTTTTGACCTATATGAATGGACCGAAGGTCGTTTTGATAACAAAGGAACGGACTGAAGGTCGTTTTGACCTATATGAATGGACCGAAGGTCGTTTTGATAACAAAGGAACGGACTGAAGGTCGTTTTGACCTATATGAATGGACCGAAGGTCGTTTTGATAACAAAGGAACGGACTGAAGGTCGTTTTGACCTATATGAATGGACCGAAGGTCGTTTTGATAACAAAGGAACGGACTGAAGGTCGTTTTGACCTATATGAATGGACCGAAGGTCGTTTTGATAACAAAGGAACGGACTGAAGGTCGTTTTGACAAACATAAATGGACCAAAGGTCGTTTTGATAACAAAGGAACGGACCGAAGGTCATTTTGACCTATATGAATGGACCGAAAGTCGTTTTGGCATATATGAACGGACCGAAGGTTGTTTTGATAGGAATGAGTGGACCGAAGGTTGTTTTGACATATGTGAATGGACCTAAGGTCGTTTTGACATAAATGAGTGGGCCGAAGGCCGTTTTGATACGAATGTATGGGCTGGAGGCCGTTTTGACGTAAACGAATGGACCGAAGGTCGTTTCGATACGAATAAGTGGACCGAAGGTCGTTTTGATAGAAATAAATGGACCTAAGGTCGTTTTGACATGAATGAGTGGGCCGAAGGCCGTCTTGACACGAATGAATGGGCCGAAGGCCGTTTTGACATAAATGAATGGGCCGAAGGCCGTTTTGACATGAATGGAAATCTGAATGGGCCAAAGGCCAGAATGTTTTGAACTATAGTCACTTAATTTGAATTTCGTATAGTTATATATCTGTTAAATAGAAATATGAATGGGGCCCAAGGCCGTTTGGAACATGTTGTTCTACATTGTTATGTAACTTCTGTATTTGATTTGATATTATTCACTGGGCTTTCGCTCACGCTCATTCATGTGTTTGTAGGTGAGCCAAGAGAGGTCCAGACCCAGCCTCAGTGAAGTCTGTATGGAACAACTAAGGTTTTGAGAGAGTCAGCCCTTGTGTCTCACGCACGAGACCCATCTTCACCTTTTTATTATGTATTTACATTTTGTCAGGTTGGCGAAGTTTTGAATCTGTCTGTATATAGTTTTCATGGGTTGACTTAGTTTGGATGATCCTGTCTGTATAGAATCTTATGTCATTACAGTTTCTGTTGTGAGTTATTAACATATGTTTGTCTGGAATGTTATGATGTGCATATAAGCACGGCTCTATGAACAAAGTTTTAAAATTGCTTCCGTTTGGCCCGTCTTACTCTGATGAGTTTTGTCTTATTTGGTTTGAAGCCGTAGGTAATCTTGTGATTACTGGCCGGTTATGGCCTTAACCCAGAGGGGCGGGTTCGGGTCGTGACAGTTACTGATCTTACCTTTGATTTGGATTGTTTGGCTATTTATCATTTTGATAACCATGAGAAGCAGTAGGAACAAGAAGAACTAGAATAGAGTTGCTGGTTTAGAAACCTAGATGTATAGGAAGTTAGTTTTAATGGCATGTTGTCCAATTATATTTTGATGATAGCTTCAAAAGTGGGTATTTATGGAACCAAGCCTTATAGTCATCTTTAAGTAATATATATTTGCTAATATTTGGCCCTAGACAAAAGACAAAACAATATTTCTTTAGGAGACTGTTAAACCCACAACCCTCATTCTTTGATAGAGGGGATGTTATCTCAACACAAGAGGGGATTAATATCTCAATAAAAATAAATGTGGATCTATAAGTTTTCTGAAGTTCATTGAATGAAAATAGTGCGACAAATCATTTTTGAGAAGTCATTTTCTAGTCTTCACTTATAAATATCAGCTAGAGAAATTTTATTATCTCACATTACTTAGCCATATCTTATTTAGTGTTCAACCCGAAAATTATGGAGAAGGCTTCATTCAAGTTCTCTTTACTAATTTTGCTCTAGGCTGTGTCATTTGGTCTCTCTCTCTCTCTCACAGCATTACCCAATGCTCAAAATATTTGCATCTCATACACTTTTGGCGACTAATGTTTTAGTTGCCAAAAGCATTGATTTTAGTCGCCGAAGTGCTTCCCCAACCAAAAATTTTGGTCGCTGGCTTTGTCGCGGGTACATTGTCGGCGAAGGTATTGGCGACTAAAAAAAATTTAGTCGCCAAAAGTCCAACAAAATCATTTGGTCTCTCTCTCTCTCTCTCTCTCTCTCTCTCTCACAGCATTACCCAATGCTCAAAATATTTGCATCTCATACACTTTTGGCGACTAATGTTTTAGTCGCCAAAAGCATTGATTTTAGTCGCCGAAGTGCTTCCCCGACCAAAAATTTTGGTCGCTGGCTTTGTCGCGGGTACATTGTCGGCGAAGGTATTGGCGACTAAAAAAAATTTAGCCGCCAAAAGTCCAACAAAAATGGCGACCAATATTTTAGTAGGCAAAAGTAGCAGGTATTAGCGACTAAAAGTGGCTTAGTCGCTGATAAGTGACATTGGCGACTAACATATTAGTCGCCCAAAGGGTACATCAATTCATTTAACTCACATCTTCAGCTACTAAATGTTTTGTCGCCAAAAATTCAAAAATCTACGGCGACCAAATTAGTAGTTGCCAAAAGTGTTATTTTAGCTACTATATGTTTAGTCGCAAAAAGGTTGATTATTCTTTAGCTACTGCACATTTTAGTCGCCTACGACACATAATTATGTTTTGGCGACTAAATATTTAGTCGCCAAAAGTGTTTTGAGTTTTAGCTACTAAACAATTAGTTTCCAAAATTGTTTTCAATTTGTTTTGGCTACTAAATATTTAGTCGTCAAAAGTGTTTTGAGTTTTTGCTACTAAACAATTTCTCGCCAAAACTTTTTTCAATTTGTTTTGGCTACTAAATGTTTAGTCACCAAAAGATTTATTTCTTTTTTTGGCTACCAATTGTTTTGTCACCAAAAACATCATTTTTTCAATTTGTTTTTTCACAACCTGTATGTATTCACCGCAACCTGTAATAGGTATACAAACAAATCAGCATATATATTATCACCTATTCTGTAATGCATGTTTCACTTACAACCATCAAACAAAAAAGAACACCTTACAATGTAAACTTATATACAAACCAACTAATATATTCCAATTACAAATCATAACGTCATACATTCCAACTATGTTACGAAAACAATGTCCTCTATACACAAAACATTTTTACTATACTATGCATTGTAATGACCATTTGGCATGGTACAAATTGCCGTGGTAATATGTACCATGACAAAAGGTAATCTATATATATCACCAGAGCAATTAATACAAGTTCCAAAAATACTATGTACCCCGCCAAAAATTATATGTACGATTCATCCAAATTCCACACAAAAAGTAAAGAATGACTAAAAACTTCCCAAATTTGTAAAATTGTGAATTATCTTCCGGAAAAAAAAATGGAAGATCCACATGTCAATGCCAAAAGCCATCTACACAACAAAAATTACACCCATTAGTTCCATTGTAAACAAAAATTTTCAACAAAAAGTTACAACCATCTACAAAACACAAATTGCATGGATGTCAATTGTAATTGAAATTGTATTTAGGGTTAGTTTGAATTTAGGAAGTAATGGTTAAAATTTAGTTTGAATTTGAATTTAGGAACTTGGTCTTACAAAAAATCTAAGATCTAAATCTCCACAATGACAATATGTGAAAATGTGGAAAGGTATGTACTGTGTACAATATTGTATTAGAATATAACTTACTGCACTTGGAAACTCAATGCAAGGTTATGTACTGTGTAACATTTACGTTGGCTTATAGAATAAAGTCTACTTAAATGTGTTGGTATTGTCAAAATCTTGGCAATCATGATCGAAAGTCACAAATAGGTTACAATTTTGATGGGCTTGGTTGAGTTGAGAGTTTATTCAAGTTCAGTGTAAAGTGTAAAGAAATTTCCCAAGTCAGGCATGAGCCCCAAGTCAAGTTTAGTCTAAAGGGTAAACATATATATATATATATATATATATTATTCATAAAACTAAATATATTGACATGCTTATAGAACATATATATTTATAAGCTGTAATATATAAGCTTTCTAGCGTTTTTCACAGCAACTCCCAACGTACGTGTGCTAATTACATCCCATCTGACCCCACAGGTCCTATTTGACATGAGGAAGCTACCCGTGGCATCCATAGAGTGCTTTGGGGGGTGCTTTGAATTTTCGGCCTCGAAAGGCATTTTTTGGCTAACTTTGTGTAATAACCCTCACCACTGATTACCGCTAAACATTGATTACTGATAACTGAACCGACTGACTGAAATTGAAACTGAATTGACTGAGTATAGGTTAGTTAATTGCATTCTATCTGTTTGATTGTCTGATTATCTGTTCATGTTTATATGTTTAAACTGTTAATTGAAGGCCTTATCGGCGGCCGAACCCGAAACCGATTAATGTTTTAGGACCCTCAGAATTAATGTGATTTTATGGTATAATTATCTGAAATTGATTAGGTATGATTAAATTAGATTAAATATCGATTAATCGCATAGTTTGGCTTAATTACCGTTCCGCCACTTAGTGGCCACCACATCACACCTCTTGAGCCTTTTACACTCCACGTGTGTGACCAAACCAAACATTTCTTCTCCTCTTCTTGCCTCAACCGACCTTAGAGAGAGAGAGACTTGAGGAGTTGGTTTTCATCTTGAATTGCTTGGAATTGCTTGAGAATTGAAGTGTTGATTGCTATCTTGAGCTCCTAGACCTTGAATACAAGACTAAGGTAGGACATTCATCTTCTTGTTGTTGTTCTTGAGTTCATTCTTGCACAATTCATGCTTGTATGGTAGAGTTAAGCCATGTTTTGGGGCATACATGTTGATATAGTGTTTAATTATTCATGCTTCAATTGTAGAGCTAAGCCATGTTTTGGTGCATACATGTTGTTATAGAGTGTAATTCATGCATGCATGTTGGAATTAATGAGTTTGGAGTTGAATTCATGATAAATTGGTGCATGCATGTTCATGTTTATGTTAAGTCCATGATTTCACCATGTTTTGGAAAACATTGGCTCTTTAGAGCATCAAATTGGAACTTTGAAATGATTTGAATTCATGCATGTTTGCATGTTCTTCATGTTCTTGAAAATGGTTTGAAATTGAGGTTGAATTAGACACCCTTGGGCTTTGATTTCTTAAAATTGAGCTTTAAAACATGTTGTGCTACGTGTTTATAAATGTTTTCCAGAAAATGAGCCCAAGAGGATTGGTTTTGCTGCATTTTAGCTTGAGTTTGAGCTTGGAGGTGCAATCTGGAATTCCCAGATTTCACACTCCCGCTCGAGCGGGGAACTTGGCGCTCGAGCGGAGAATCCGAGCATCCAGCATCTCTCTGCACTGCTTCACTGTACGCTCGAGCGGAGGATTGGGCGCTCGAGCGGAATCATGTCTCACGCTCGAGCGGGAGTCGAGCGGAGATTTCACCCATCCAGTACTTTTACAGTACGCTCGAGGGGAAAAGTTTACGCTTGAGCGTGTACCTTTGTTGCGTGACTGCTCGAGCGGGGGAAACCTGCGCTCGAGCGGGACTCTATTTTTCTGAAAATTCTGAAACTGCTTTCTGATCGCATCCTTGCATCCTCATCCCATCCTAGGCATTCCTAGGCCTAGTTTAAGACATCTTAATGAGGATATAGATGTAGAACACACCGAGGCATTAGGGATTAAGTTGCAAACTGAGCATCAAGGTTAGAGAGAAAGCCTCGGAGTCTACCCCATTGTTAGCCTTTTTGAAGATTTTTCGAGAAGGAGCAAGCTTGGGCTCGAGCGAAGCTAAGCAAAGTTAAAACCCCTTTTTGTTATGATCTTTTATTTTATGCTTTTGTTATTACTGCTGGGGGTTGTTTTACATTTTAAAGCTATGGATATTTGAAATGTGTATTAAATGTTAAAAGTCTATTGAGTGAAAGTTTTATATATGAAGAATGGATGTATAATTATACTATGAGGTTGTTTTCATATATGCATAGCTCAATGGATTATCTTTATGTTTAATATTGCTTCTACTAAGCCCTGTAAATTATATTGAGATTGATTTGTTATTGAGGCCATAGGTAATCTAAGGATTTCTAGCTGGTCATGATGCTAAACCTGTAGGAGCAGGTTTGGGTCGTGATAGAGTGGTATTAGAGCACGAGTTATATCTCACTCACTCGTCCATTGAGCTATAGAGAGTCTAGAAAGACTTCAGGATTGCATGCATGCATATTTGAATATTGGGTGAGATGTGTAATTTAAATATGTGACATTGTGTGTATATTGTGTTTATTACAATACAAGTTTCATAATACAAGTTTCATTCAGAAAATGGTGAGAACAAGAGGTGATAAGCTAGAGGAAGCAATGTCCTCAAGGCTGGATAGAATGGAACGAATGATAAATGACATGGTTGAACTTTAAGGCAACAGCAACAGTGGCAACAACAGCAGCAGCAACAATAACAACAACAACCGCCATCCCTACCTCCAATGCTGTGCCAATCCAGTGCCAGGGTGTCAAACTGGTGATTGTACTATTGCATTTGTAACGCCCCCATTTTCATGCCCAAATGGTAATACAATAATCATGGCTCTTAATGTGTGAAAAGCCTTTTTGCATACAGACTGTCACAGCTCAATGGACACTATTTATTTACTGTATTGGCTTCCGCCAGGCCCTGTACTCTGTTTTACTGTATTACTGTTCTGCAGGCCTTCGGTAATCTCGGATTACTGGCCGGTTACGGTACTAAACCCATAGGGCCGGGTTTGGGTCGTGACACTTTGTGGCACTTTTCACGCCAACTCCCAACATACGCATGCTAATTACATGCCGTATGTCCCCACAGGTCCTATTTGACATGAGGAAGCTACCTGTGCCATCCTTACAGCGGTTCGGGGGCTTTTTTCAATTTTCGGCCCTCGAAGGCCTTTTTCGACTAAGTTTATGGCGTTTTTCACAACAACTCCCAACGTACGTGTGCTAATTACGTCCCGTATGTCCCCACAAGTCCTATTTGACATGAGGAAGCTACCCGTGCCATCCCTACAGTGGTTTGGGGACTGCTTTCAATTTTCGGCCCTCGAAGGCCTTTTCCGGCTAATTTTACGGCGTTTTTCACGCCAACTCCCAACGTATACGTGCTAACTACGTCCCGTATGTCCCCACAGGTCCTATTTGATGCAAGGAAGCTACTTGTGACATCTCTACAATGGTTCGGCGGCCGCTTTCAATTTTTGGCCCTAAAAGGCCTTTTTTGGCTAAGTTTACGGCGTTTTGGTAGTACAACAAATAACCTAGTAGATCTACTATTAACATAACTAATATATTTTTCCAATATGACAATAATGAAGCTCATAATTGGAACAACGGATTCAACATGGTCGATAGGGGAAAAAAGACCAGGAAATATGTTGATTACAACACAAATAAAATCATGATTCAATGTTGAGAACTCCTAATGCACAATGAGGCTTTTATTAATTTATTTCACGTATTAGCATCCTTTTTAGGCAACACAAATTACAATGTTACAGTGGAATTATTGAGACGTGGCAAACAAAATACTTGTGCAATGTAAATATTGTTCTTTTTTGGCTAAGTTTACGGCGTTTTGGTAGTACAACAAATAACCTAGTAGATCTACTATTAACATAACTAATATATTTTTCCAATATGACAATAATGAAGCTCATAATTGGAACAACGGATTCAACATGGTCGATAGGGGAAAAAAGACCAGGAATTATGTTGATTACAACCCAAATAAAATCATGATTCAGTGTTGAGAACTCCTAATGCACAATGAGGCTTTTATTAATTTATTTCACGTATTAGCATCCTTTTTAGGCAACACAAATTACAATGTTACAATGGAATTATTGAGACGTGGCAAATAAAATACTTGTGCAATGTAAATATTGTTAAACAATTGGGTATATAACAACTATAATTGTTATCCAGTAACAGACCCCAAAACTCTATAGACAATGACCAGGTTCCTTGTACATAGAAGCGTTAAAAAAATATATACCGACTGTGTCATGACCCGAACCCGCCCCTATGGATTAAGGTCATAACCGGCCAGTAATCATGAGATTACCTACGACCTCAAACCTGATATCAATTAATAATTAATAACGTGGGGCCAGATGCGGAAGCAAACTTAAAAATTTTGTCCAATGAGCTATGCTTACATGGCATAATAAAGCATTTCACATATGCTTAATAATAACTCACACCACACATCAGTAGTTAACATCTTGTATACCCAGGATCATTCAAACACATAGTCAGTTAAACCAAAAGCTTATGCACATAACCGGTCTATCGTGACCAATAGAAATAGCAAAAGGAATACAAACGATCATAAACAAAGCCTCTTGCCTGAGGCACTTGGGCTGACTTCAGAAAACTCGGGTTCCTTTCTTAAATTCCAGTAAGGTTGGGGTTAAACGTCTCTTTGTTCACCTACATACATATAAATGAGAGTGAGATAACACCCAGTGAATAATATCAAAATAAAGAGGTTAATGAATGAGATTCGTTCATAAATGAATCATACTTATATTTGAACCACTATTCTCAGTCACACAAGATTTACAAATCTCAACAAAGCAAAATGACCTTAGGTCCAACACATCATGTCCATATGCAAAACAACCTCAGGTCCAATTCTTATATAAAACAATACGACCTCGGGTCCATCTATACGAAACGACCTTTGGTCCAACCAACTCTCTATTCAAAACAACCTTTGGTCCAATTCGAACACATTAAACGGCCTCGGGCCCAGTTCAAACATATCAGGCGTATCAAACGGCCTTGGGCCTATTCTCTTTATATTCATATCCATGCGTATTTCATATTCATGATCATGATCCCTTTCATTCAAACGACGTTTGGCCCACCACGGTATTCCAACATATCGAATGACATATTCGAACGGCCTTTGGCCCATCTTTGCATTCATGTCTAACGGCCTTTGGCCCAATCGTTCATATCCGACGGCCTTTGTCCTAATCATTCATGTCTGACGGCCTTTGGCCCAATCATTCATGTCCGACGGCCTTTGGCTCAATCATTCATGTCCGACGGCCTTAGGCCCAATCATTCATGTCCAACGGCCTTAGGCCCAATTCAGATATATCAAACATATCAATGGCAAACGGCAAGTGGCAAACGGCAAACGGCAAACGGCCTTAGGCCCAATTCAAATATATCAAACGTATCAAATGGCCTTATACAATTTAGGCATAGAGAATGCTCATTCATGTTTCAAATCAACAAATCCATGGAGCTCATACAGAAGTAGCATTTGGAAAGTGACATACTTGAAAATATCTTTACTTAGATATTACTCACAGTGTTCTGCCGGTGGATTTGCCCTTGAGCTCGACCCTACACATTACATAACACATATGGGTTACAAACGATTCAATCCGTTCTTAACTTGTGCATTCCTCTTAGGCCTCTTTATTATCTTCTTAATCCATTTACAATGTTCAATGCATGCCTAAGAGTGTTCAGAAATGGAAGAGAACGGAAAATGAAACACAAAACATCTTTACAAACTTTCTGAAACAGGGCTCCCCGCTCGAGTGTGGCTTTGGTCGCTCGAGCGGACCCATTGGGTCTGCAAAAATACTGGTTGCCTCATTTTCACGTTCGAGCGTGACTTCGGACGCTCGAGCTGAAAGTCAAACTACATGGCTCCCTGCTTGAGCGTGAATCTACCCGCTCGAGCGGACGTCCATGTCTGCAAAAGTTCTGGGAACCGGCATTACACGCTCGAGCGGAGCTTTCCCCGCTTGAGCGGACATGCCAAATTCTGGGTTTTCCAGCAGCCAATTTGAGCTTCAAACTAATGTAACTTGCATATTATGACTCATACTTCACATGCAAACCTTCTAACATGATACAAATGCTAAATTACAACACTTTGAAGCTCAATTCCCATGAATCAATTTCATACTCATACCATTCTTGCCAAATTCATCTCCAAAACATGTAGTTGAGTCCATAGTCTCATTTTCATGGATGCATGTCTTAAATGACTTCCAATTCAACCCACTCAACATGTCTTATACACAAACATGAGGACTCATAACAAATTGCTACATGCATGCACACCTTGATCTCAATTTCATCATGATTAGCATGCTTTACCTTCAAATATGCAACTATATGGCTAGTCATGGTAATTCTATGCATGCATGCTCAATCTAACTTCATGTATAACTTAATTCACACTTTTGTTTACAATCTAGTTTCAAATTCTCAAAATTACAATCTCAATATGTGAATCAATGCTCAAATACTCACCCTGGAGTTCCTAGCTTCCAATTTCTAGCTAATTCTTGGAGTTAAGCTTCTAAGTTCACAACTTTGAGCCAAGATACACAATTCTCCCTCTTCCTCTCTTCTAAAATTGGCCTCTCTCTCTCTCTAGAGTGTATAACCAGATTTTTGAGCTCACCCAAAATGAAGAGTTGAGTGTAATAAGGCCCTTATATAGTCCCTCTCTTAATCAAATTGATTAAGGTTAATAATAGAGCCTAATTCAATCAATTTAATTCAATTATTTTGATCTGAATCAATTCTAATTAAATTTCACCGTAGTCTCTAAAAATTACACTAATCACAATGGCGTAATCAATTTCGGGTTCTTTGGCCGATAGGGCCTTCAATTTAAATTCTAAAGCAGATAATCAAACAGATTTTCCTATGGTGAACAGATATAAATTCAAAACCACATATATTCATGTAAATGGCACTCAAAATCATATCAAACACATAATCACAATCACAATGAAGATTAATTAGCATAACACGGACCAGGGTTATCACAGTCTTCCCCCTTTTAGGAAGTTTGGTCCTCCAAACTTATTTTACCTTTAGTCGAAAACAATTCGGAATACTTTTTATTCAACGGTTCCAATCCTTTTGATAGTTATTTTCTTAGTCTCAAAATCAAGCAACACTCTGTTCTCAATCAATCAGAGACTTACCTTTTCCTTCATACAAGGCTTGTATGGTGTCACACTGAAACTAGGGTGTAAGCTGTTGTCGTAAGCAAAGTCTGCCAATGATGGATAGATTTTTCTAACTTCCCTGAAAATCTAATGCATACATTTGGAGCATTTCTCCCAGAATCTACAAAGTTCTTTTTGATTATACATTGATTTGTGGATGGAAAGCGGCATTGAATTAGAATTCAGTTCCCATTGCCTCTTGAAGGCTTGTCAGAATTCAGACACATTTTAGGATTCCTGTCTAAAACCATAGACACTGGGACCCCATACAAACGAGCAATCTTATCGATGTAAATAGTGGCTAGTCTATAAGCATCATACGAAAATTTTACAGGGAGGAAATAAGCAGACTTAGTAATTCTATATACAATATCCCAAACGGGACTTATACCTTGGGTGCTCAAGGTAGCCTAACAATGAAATTCGTAGTCACATATTCCTAGTTCCATTCCAAAATAGAGAGAGGTTGAAGTAGTTCCGTCTATATCTGACATTCGACTTTCACTCGTTGGCACTGAAAATATTTAGACACAAATTCAACAATTTCCTTATTCGCAATAGGTCACCAACATATTTATTTCAAATGTCAGCTAACTTTACTATAGAAGTTTGGTCTATTCCCTTGTCATAGAAGTTCAATTCATTCTTCAATAATTTCGCAATTCACAATTCAATTCGGTATTTAGTTTAGTGACTCATCACAGTTACCCAAGGTCAATCACATGTCTCCAGGAAAATAAAGTAGATCCAGATACTGATTCCCGAGTCAACAAGGTAACAACGAAGTAATCAACCACACGACGTACGTAACTCATATATCCCCATAGTACTGATTGTAAAGTACAATAACATCGAAGCAGTCAATTTCTAACATAATACACGTGTTCTCAATTCATTCAATAGTTTACAGTTTACAATTCA
This sequence comes from Camellia sinensis, assembly GCF_004153795.1. Classification (NCBI taxonomy): domain Eukaryota; kingdom Viridiplantae; phylum Streptophyta; class Magnoliopsida; order Ericales; family Theaceae; genus Camellia; species Camellia sinensis. The sequence continues at coordinate 532,640 of NW_021025746.1, read as the reverse complement.
GTTCAATATTCAATTCCTTGTTCCATCAAGACTTTCCACATTATCTGATAGTCGTCAAAAGGATAAGGCAATTCATATATAAATCCCCATGACGTCAAAGATAATATCAAAGTAGTCAATCACATGTTAAACATAATTTACACATCCTCAAAGCCCTAATTACAGAATACAATGGCACTGAGCAGTTATTCACAAGGTGTACTAAATTCATACACTTTCGGATAATCAAGGTTTTCTAATTCCAATAGTGTTCACAATCAAAACAGTTCACGGCCAGAAGTCACCATAACATGATTTCCCAAAATCCGATAACACTGAAGCAACTATTCTCCCATACAAAACATATTCTGATCAGTCAAAGATAAATGTTCATTACTGTTCATAATCAAATCGATTTGCTGTCATCAATTCCCATGGTGCCAAATAAATAAGAATATGGTAATACAAAAGCATCGTTCCTTAAGACACCCAATCACTGATTTGCACAATTCAGTTCATTTATAACACATATGTCCCCAATAGTTGAAGGTTGGCTCTCGATGATGTTTATGGTTAAATCAATCTGTTAATAGCACACATAAGGTCTTTCAAATAAGTCAAGTATTCCAAACGGATTCAAGTTTTGGGTCTATCAGTTTTCCTGCCAAGAATAATCTGGTTATTTATTCATAAGCAATTCTTAATCCCCCTTAACAAAATCAAATTAGATAGAGGGTCTTATCAAATCAATCCAAGCAAAGGTCTTGTCAAATTAAATCAAACAAAGGTCCCATCAAATTATATCCAATGAGGGTTCTATCAGGCTAAATCAAACAAAAGTTCTATCGGATTGAATCAGATAAAAGTTTTCTCAAATAGGGTACATTTGGTTCTATAAGGCATACTTCGTTTGCTGAGGTACATAGTCAAGAGTTTCATAATTGCCCTAAGTTCGTCAATTCTCAAAGTCATATCGGAGTCATTCATCACAACTGTTCATCTCAAAGTATTTCAGGTCATGTATAATATGGCATCGTCCACTTAAGTTCATGTGTAGTTGCATATGCATGCAGTTGTTCATATCAAGAGGTATGTATCATAATCAATATAACAGTTCCCCAAATAAGTCTTATATGCAAGTACATGGTGCACAGTAACACATTAAACAAAGTTCCTCGGTTGCACATAGTATAGGATTTGTTACTCAAAAGTTCCAAATCAGTCACAAAAGCATAGGTTTACGAGTGAAGCTTAATATAGTCACATGGCCCAGTCAATTTTCTACTAATCAAAATACATGATCTCGTAATTTATAGAGTTCTTTATTTGGGGTGCTCAACTCAGTCACACAATCACAGAGTCATAATTCCAGTGGTTTAGTCATTGAAGACAGTAATATAACAAATCACCCTGAGCATAGGTTTAGATGTATATGTGCATGTACAGAGTCAATCAATATCCCAAGCAAAGATGTACACATGTACCAGTCCAGAGTCAGTCAACATATAGGCATTCGTTTATAAACAATATAGATACCTGGGATAACGGTTGCAGTATTCTGAGTGCTTTCTGGGACAAGTGCAATTACTCTATCTTGATTAGCAGTTCTCGCCATTGGTACAAATCCAGCTGAGACAATGGGTCTATTCACATTTTGTTCAGTCCGGGGACAGTTCCTTACCATATGGTCCATTTTACCACACCTATAATAAGCCTCAAAAATTCGATAACAAACTCCTCGGTGATTCTTACCACATTCCTTACATGTCAGTGCTATATTCCTTGTAGAGTTTGAAGTGTGCGATGATCTTGTATTTTGCTTTTTAAATGATCTCTTCTTTGAGAAAAAACCTTGTCTCTTGCTTTTCCATTCAAAAGATTGGTTCATGTTAGCTTCAATCATCAGTGTTCGGTCTAGCACCTCAATGTATTTTGTGACTTCCAACTCATTCACTTGGTGCTCTTGCACTGGTGGTGGCAAAGGTTCTTGTCGTAGCGGCAACTGATGTTGTTGTCTTAAGATCTCTGCCATTTCTTATACTATTCTTTCCATTCTATCAAGTTGGGCTGCGGAAGAGCCTTCTGACTCATATGCCCTTACTTTATCCATAATCTACACAAACTCTTATTATGCCATGCCAAATACTAGAATGCCTAATACAGAGATACACATAGGTACATTCGCACATAGGCACATCGTTATATTCTCATTTTACGTGTTGTCAAGACACAATTAATCATATACATAACAGATGATTGGATATATATCAGATATCGCGTGCTGAACACTTACTAAGTAATTACACATTTGACCATATTCATATTCCACATAGACACCCATTTGCAGAATCGAATGCACATATGCAACTTTTCAGGATTCGCATGTTCATGTACGTGCATTATAACAAAACAAAACTGATTGTACACATTAGTGCAACAATTCATATCTCATATAATCACATGTTCTCAATGCTTACATCATGTACTTATCAAATAGATGCTTCTTAAGTCTTTTCTAGACACCTTATGGCTCATTTGGACAAGTGTGTGAGTCATTAACTTGTGCTCTGATACCACTATGTCATGACCCGAACCCGCCCCTATGGATTAAGGTCATAACCGGCCAGTAATCATGAGATTACCTACAGCCTCAAACCTGATATCAATTAATAATTAATAATATGGGGCTAGATGCGGAAGCAAACTTAAAAATTTTGTCCAATGAGCTATGCTTACATGGCATAACAAAGCATTTCACATATGCTTAATAATAACTCACACCACACATCAGTAGTTAACATCTTGTATACCCAGGATCATTCAAACACATAGTCAGCTAAACCAAAAGCTTATGCACATAACCGGTCTATCATGACCAATAGAAATAGCAAAAGGAATACAAACGATCATAAACAAAGCCTCTTGCGAGAGGCACCTGGGCTGACCTCAGAAAACTCGGGTTCCTTTCTTAAATTCCACTAAGGCTGGGGTTGAACATCCCTTTGCTCACCTACATACATATAAATGAGAGTGAGATAACGGCCAGTGAATAATATCAAAATAAAGAGGTTAATGAATGAGATTCGTTCATAAATGAATCATACTTATAATGTACATATTTGAACCACTATTCTCATTCACACCAGATTTACAAATCTCAACAAAGCAAAGCGACCTTAGGTCCAACACATCATGTCCATATGCAAAACGACCTTAGGTCCAATTCTTATATAAAACAATACAAACGACCTCAGGTCCAATTCTTATATAAAACAATACGACCTCAGGTCCATCTATATGAAACGACCTTTGGTCTAACCAACTCTCTATTCAAAATGACCTTTGGTCCAATTCGAACACATCAAACAGCCTCGGGCCCAATTCAAACATATCAGGCGTATCAAACGGCCTTGGGCCTATTCTCTTTATATTCATATCCATGCGTATTTCATATTCATGATCATGATCCCTTTCATTCAAATGGCCTTTGCCATCACGGTATTTCCAACTATCGAATGAACATATTCAAACGACCCTTGCCCATCTTTGCATTCATCGTCTAACGACCTTCATGGCCCATCCGGTATTTATCCAACAATATCGAATGACATAATTCAAACGGCCTTGGCCCATCTTTGCATTCTTGTCTAATGGCCTTTGGCCCCCCACCCAAATTTCCCAAAATTCATGTCCACGGCCTTTGGCCCAATCATGTCATAGTTCGACGGCCCTTTGGCCCAATCATTCATATCTGACGGCCTTTGGCCTCAATTCATTCATGTCAACGGCCTGAAGGCCCAATTCAGATATATCAAACATATTAACGGCAAACCGGAAGTGGCAAATGCAACGGCCTTAGGCCCCAATTCAAAATATGTCAAACGTATCAAACGGCCTTCCTACAAATTAGGCAAATAGAATACTCATTCATTTTCAAATCACAAATCCATGGAGAATTGATACAAAGTCGTATTTGGAAAAGTGACATACTTTGAAAAATATCTTCACTAAGATATTACTCACCAGTGTTCTGCCGGTGGGATTTTCCTTGAGCTTCGACCCTACAACATTACATAAACATATGGGTCAACAAACGATTTCAATCCGTTCTTAACTTGTGCATTCCCTCTAGGGCCTCCTTTATTATCTTCTTAATCCCATTTACTATATGTTCAATGTATGCCTAAGAGTGCTCAGAAATGAAGGAGAAACGGAAACTGAACAGACAAAACATCTTTATAAAAACTTTTCTGAAAATAGGGTTCCCCTCCTCGAGCGTGGCTTTGGCCGCTCGAGTGGACCCATTGGGTCTGAAAAAAAATACTGGTTTGCCCTCATTTTTTACGCTCGACGTTTGACGTTGGAATGGATGCTTGAGCTGAAAGTCCACCTACTGGCTCCCTGCTTGAGCGTGATCTACCCGCTTGGCGGACGTCCAATTGTCTGGCAAAAGTTCTGGGACCCAGCATTTCCCGCTCACGAGGCGGAGATGCCGGAATTCTCTGGGTTTTCAGGCAACTCAATTTTGAGCTTCAAACTTGCATTCAAAATAATGTAACTTGCATATTATGACTCATACTTCACATTGAAAACCTTCTAAACATGATACAAATGCTAAATTACAAACTTTGAAGCTCAATTCCCATGGATCAATTTCATACTCATCACTATTCTTTGCCGCAGAATTCATTCTCCAACATGTAGTTGAGTGTTCCATAGTCTCCCTCC
>NW_021025746.1:488531-521540 GCF_004153795.1 Camellia sinensis | reverse complement strand
TTCTTCGTCCCACGAGAACTTTGACTTCAAAGCCTGAAAGAAAGGGTGGCAGCGATCTGATGACCGGCTTATAAACCGATTAAGTGCGGCGGCCATCCCGGCCAGATGCTGTACGTCCTTAGCCGAGCTGGGCTGTTTCAATTCTTGCACGGCTCTGATCTGAGTAGGGTCTGCTTCGATGCCTCGGTTCGTGACTAAGAATCCCAAAAATTTTCCGGATCCCACGCCAATGGCACACTTTGACACATTCAAGCGCAGCTTGTGCTTCTTTAGGATGGCAAACATCGCGGCTAAGTCGGATAAATGGTTTGCTTCATGTCGGCCCTTTATCACCATATCATCGATGTAGGCCTCCATTGTTCGGCCAAGCAAAGGAGCAAACATTTTGGTCACCATCCTTTGAAAGGTTGCCCCGGCGTTCTTTAAACCAAAAGGCATAACTCGGTAGCAGAAAAGTCCCCTTGGAGTTGTGAAAGAGGTGATCTCTCGGTCAGGCCCGTGCATGGCAATCTGATGGTAGCCGCGGTAGGCATCCAAGAAACTGAGCCTATTGTGTCCAGCCGTCAAGTCCACTAGCTGGTCAATGCGCAGCAAAGGGAAGCTGTCTTTGAGACAAGCTCGGTTGACTGTCTTATAGTCGACACAAACTCGCCACTTTCCATTCTTCTTGGGCACCACTACTGTGTTGGAAATCCACCGAGGGTAGTGCACTTCCTGAATTGCTCGTGCCTCAAGCAGGTTCTTAACCTCCTCTGCAACTACCTCGGCGTGATGCAATGCCGATCTCCTTGTTCGCTGGATGACTGGCTTTGCTCCAGGGAAGACGTTGAGGTGGTGGCAGATAAAACTTGGATCGAGGCTAGGCATGTCGTAGGGCGACCACACGAAGACTTCGATGTTGGCCATTAAAAACTCAACCATCTCGGTCCTCTCTATGGCCGTGAGACTAGAGCCGAGCAAGAAGAACTTGTCCGGCTGTTCTGTATCAATTCGCACCTCAACCAATTCCTCAACAGCCTTGTCTTCGGCCTTGGTGCCTACATCATCCAAGACACCCTGGTCCTTCGGTCCCTCAATCATTTGAACGAATCCTTTGGCAGCCCGGCTTCCGTTGACTGCCACGAAGCACTGCTTGGACATGACCTGATCGCCCCAAATCTCCTCGATTGCCCCCATAGCCGAGGGGAATCTCATCACCTGGTGATAAGTCGATGCTATAGCTTGCATGGCGTGTAACCATCCCCTTCCAAGGATAAGGTTGTACGTCGAAGGCACTCGTAGCACCCAAAACTCAACTTGTTTGACCACGGATCCCGCTTTGACCGGCAGGATAATCTTTCCCAAAGGCCACTCTGGTTGTGAGTTTAATCCGACCAGTGGCAAAGTTGCCGGAGCCAAGTCTGTCTCCCGGAGTTTAAGCTGCTTGAACGTATCATAGTACATGATCTCGACCGAGCTTCCCTGATCAATCAAGATCCGCTTAACATCAAAGTCCTTGACGCGTAGTGTTACTACTAGGGTATCGTTGTGCGGCGTCTGGATACGCTCTAGATCCCTTGAGGTGAAACTAATCACGTCTTTTTCTTCAATCTTCCACCTTTTGATGGCAGGCTGTACCGACAAAACTTCCCTCATATGCTCTGCCTTTTTTATCATGTCCCGGAGTTCGCAAACACGCTCCGGTTCCACGATGCCGTGGATGACATTAATAACTCCCTGTGGTGGTGCGTCTCGGTCATCCTGTCCCCTGGGATCAACTGGAGCCTGATTCGGCTTCACGCCGCCATCAATGTAAAGGTCTAGATGTCCGGTTGCAACCAGCTCTTCTAAATGTTGCCGCAAAGGCAAACAATCCTCAGTCCGGTGGCCTCTCTCCCAGTGGAACGTGCAACGATACCGCGGATTATAGCCCTTTTGTCCATCACCCAACTTAGCAGGAAACCGGACATACTCCTCGTCTCGGATCTCACTAAGTATGCGATAGATTGGAATCTTGAAGACCGTGGTTATGCCAGTCCTTGCCTTTATCCTTCTGTTTGCGTCCGCTACGTCATCTCGGGGGTAGTCATCCCGGTCATTCCGATGTCCTCTACCCCGATTTTTACGGTTCGAACCACGGTCCGATTCCTCTGCTCGGTCACTTGAGCGGCTGGGCTCTTGCCCAACTGCGTGCACTTTGCCTGCTGTTTTCTTGTCTGTTGCTACCGGAGTGGCCTTCACGGTAGAAGCTGACGCGTCATCCTCTACTCGGATGTGTTCATTGATGCGCTGCATGAGCTGGCCCATGGAGGTCGGCTGGTGCATGGTAAGCGAGTCCCGCAGTCTATGTCCGACCGGGAGACCACGCTTGTATTGCGTGATTGCAAGGTTGACCAGGCAGTCCAAGATCTCGTTGAAGGTTTCCCAGTACCTTGAGTTATATACCTTCAGCGTGTCGGTCAGTTCCATCTTGACACTCAGCAAATGATCGACTTCCTTTGGTGTCTTTGTGTTGGTTTTGAAGCGTGTAACAAACGCCTCGGCTAGTTGATGCTACCTTTGTATGCTCCCTTCCGACAACCTCTCGAACCACTTTAAACCCAGCTCGCCCAAACTTGACGGGAAGATTAGGCACATAAGTCCGTCATTGCGCCTATGTCCGGCCATAACCTGTCGGAAGTGGCTCACATGCATATATGGATCGGTTTTTCCGTCGTAAAGTGTGAACTTAGGCTGGTGGAAGCCTGTTGGAAGCGGTGTTGTTTCTATTTCCAGGGAAAAAGGGATGGCACTCAGCCTAGCCAAGTCCGTATCTTCAAAGAGTGGCACTGCTTGGCGGGGTGGAGGTATTCCGACCTCCTCGCTGGTGTGAACCCCCTAGGATAGCCGCTGGAAAGCAGGTATTCTCTGGGCTTCGCGCCGACGAGCCCACTCCTTTAAGACCGCCCGTAAATCCTCTGACTGAGCGGAGTAAGAGTACCTTGACGTCATTGCCGGACGTGAAGGTTTGTAGGTGCTGTCTTGCGCGCTAGACTTTTCTACATGCGCATCGGAATCACCAACCTGGTAACTTCTGGTAATAGATATGGACTGAGTACGTCGTTGACTCTGACCGCCTGAACGACGGGATGGGGTGCGCTCACTGTGGTCTCCCACTCCAGCTACACCCTTCCCTTTGACATGCCGCTTCAGATCCTCCATCTCCGCCGCCATTCGCCGGATGACAGCGTCTTGATCTCTCAACTTATTTTCCAGACGCATGGCGTGTGAGTCTCTCCTCCGCCGGTGACCGTCTGGACTCCGTGAATGTCCATGACTTCTTCCGCGCTTATCCCGCGCGTCTCCTGACTGGCCTCCGGTGGGCGTCCCCAAGTCCGCCATTGGATGGATGGCGGGAGGGCCTTCTCTCCTTCGGGTGAACTCCGAGGTAGCTCCATCTATGGCAGACAACTGAAACTCATCATTGTTCGCCATGGACGGCGATCAAATGAACCTGGAAGACAAGGTTTTGTCTGTCAAGTTTCCCACAGACGGCGCCAATTGTGCGGGGAGCAAATATTCCGGCAAGCCCGTACTCCTTTCTTCCAAGCTCCGTTTCTGTCCGATCACCTGCGAGCAAATAACGATGAGCTGTCCGGCGGTGTGTGGCCGGAAAAACCCTCCGACGATCAAGTTAGCACACACCTTAGGATAGAGAGAGAGATGAGTGTTTGAGTGTAAGAATTTCCTTACAGAATGTTCATCTGTCGCGTATGGGGGGCGCAGACATACTTATATACCCTCTGCGCCCCATATCCACTCCCAGTCATCTCCTGACACGTGGCTCCGCTATCCCATCTGTCAGCATATACCTTGCCGATCATCACCTAATCACAACTGCCTGCCTTCTCAGCTGGAGCTCGGCAGCCGAGCTGCTCTATCCACGGCCGTGCTGTGCTTCATACCCAATCGCTTCACTGGCTAGGCCCAGGGAGGACCGGGCTAGGCGGCATCTCGGCAAAACCAAGCCCGGGGCACCTCCTGTGGTCGGCCTTCCTGCCGATCAAACGGTTTCCTCGGTTGACCATGCCTTTCCGGGCGCCGGTCTCTCAGCTTGTCTGGCTTCAGCCATCCGCTGATCAAGCAGCTTGGTCCAACCGAGCACTGCCTTGCCGAGCTTCTTTACGGTCCGGGGCGACACACGCTTGGCCCAATTCCACCCGGGCCAAGTTCTGGCAGCCCATCTCCTGGCGGATAGTCGATCATCTCGGCCCCATGCACGGTTGGGCTCTCAACCTGCTCGGCCGTTGTCTCGGCCCAATTCCAGATCATAAATCACCCTCTCACTTAGTAAACTCAAGAAAGGTTTTTTTTAAAAAGAAAAAAAAAATTAGTATTGTTATTCAGGTTTAAAAATTAAACCCATTTTTTATACTTAGTAATATATCAAGAAATTGATTGGTTGATAATTAAATATTTTCTAATTATCAACTAATCAATTTCTTAACACATCACTGAATTTAAAAAATAAATTTAAGAATAACCTTGTATATTATTTTCTTTAAAAAAAAAAACCCATATTTGATGAGTCGTTAGATATTAGACCATAGAGAGTAAATAAATATAGTAGTCCACGACGGAGGTGGCTCGTGACTGTTGAAGCTCTTGGGATCTAACTAACAATTGTAGGACGGTGGTTGGATAACGGCACAGGGCGCGGTGGCTAGGAGCAGTGTGTGAAAAAAAAATAAAAAATAACCAAATGAAAAAACTTTTTTTAAAATTGATTTTAAAATCATTTTTTTTAATGAAATAATAGAACAAACAAATTATCAATTCTAGTTTAATAAAAATAAATAAAATCGAAAGTAGAAAAACAAGAATAGCGTTACCGAATCATTCCTAACAAATCACAGTGGAATATGCGAATTTTATTTATTTATTTTTAGATGGTAGTGGAATATGCGACTTGATCCGTGAAAAAAAAAAACAATTGTGAATTGATTTTTTCACATATGTTGAAATTTGAATGTCTTTACTTAAAAATTGGACCACCGTGAGTTCGTCACAGACTCATTTGAATAATTCATATCGTTTATTTTATAGAATTTTTTTATTGTATCATTTATATAAAAAATTATATTGATCGGCTAATTGTAACAGCTTGATCAAATCATATATGTGTTCAAAATAATGAATGGTCTTTAAAAATCATATTTGTTGATTTTTTTTAATGATAAATGTAATCTGATCTTCTGGTTATAATTATTCGATTAATATGATTTTTTGTATGAATAATCTTTTTAAAATGTCTTAAAAGATAAATAAATTGATCATCAAAGTGAACCCCTAACCCAACAATAATGTTGAATTGAAATTATTAACTGAGACATCCCCTTGTAAAATGTAGTGATCTCCTCCTACATTAGTCATCTGGGACCACAACTACAAATGAATAGACCATATAAATTGTGGAAAAGTCTCCCATATAGTAATATTAGAAATTTATAATTTTTACTCAAAATTTTTTTTAGAATTATCAAGTTAGGATCCAGATTTTTTCTATATACGACCCTACACAACACCATTTTAATCTTTGCCCCACAATCATTTTCTAAGTAAAATTCTTATTCATTTTATTTGGAGAGAGTGATTCAATCCATGTCTTCACCTCTTCCACTGTTATTTTTTGAAAAATAAATTTTAAAGGGGAGAATGAAGAGAGATTTTAGGCAGCTAGTGTTATGATAAAATAATTAGATATGCTATGTGTCACAAGTGATAGAAAAATGTTATATAAATTTTTTTTATTAAATGATATGTGACGCAGTAAAAAATTTAACTTCACACACATTTATAAGAGGTCTGATGGACTTAACCATTTCAACATGAGCTGAAACTGAAGAAGCAAGCTTTAGATATATCCAACCAATTTAAATTCATGCTTGAATCATGAATTTAGAAACGAAATGAAAAATGAAAGAAAAAAAAAAAAAAAGGCAAATTACATATACCTCTCTCGAGGTTTAGCTAAATTATAGATACCCTCTTGAGATTTATATTTTCATAACAAATTGCCTCCTGAGGTTTATATTTTCATAACAATTTGCCTCCCAATTTGTTATGCAAATAGTACCTTCAGGGAGGTATCTGTAATTTCTCAAATCTCAGGAGGTATCTGTAATTTTGCTAAATCTCGAGGGGTATATGTAATTTGTCCAAAAAAAATTGATAAAATTTATTTTCGGGCTCAACAAATGGACTGATCACATTAGGTGGCCCATATGGGCCAACCCGGTTGAGACAGGACTTTTATGGTCATCACTTACACCCAACGAATTATGGAATAAATTACAAATAGATTCTAATAGTTGAATTTAATTACTATCAAATCTTATTAAAATTGTCGTTAAAAATAATTTTATGCGATAATTTTTTACATATATTGTTTAAAATTGACAATTACTAACTTTTTTTGTTATCATTTTTTTAAATTGTCTCTAAAACTTACAATTAGTGATTTTTTTCTGTGATAAAATTTTTAAACTGTAACTAAAATTTGAAAATTAATAACTTTTTTGTGACAATTTTTTTAAATTATCGCTAAAACTTATAATTAATGACATTTTTTGTGACAAAATTTCAAACTGACAGTCTGTCACTGAAAATTAACAATTAATGATATTTTTTAATAGTGTTTAATGAAAAACACAACTAATTATCATAGAACCTATTAGAAAATAAAATCCACCTATTAATACCTATACGTAAGTTTTTCATATTATTTTAATTATAATAAAAAATGAGATTTAAGATGGCTTTTGTGCACCTCACACAACAACCATTATTGTGTTACTTTTTGGGATCTATTTTAGATTCTATTTTGATAATTTGAACTATTCATTTTTTTAAATATACCGAGTATAACATATTTATAAAATACCAAGTTGATCGAATATCAATAGTCTTTCTCATCAAAAAAACATTTAGTCATTTTTTCAGATATAAAGATTATTTAATGAAAGCAGTTCGATCAACTTAATTTTTTATGAATATATTATAGGAAAATTTACCCATAAGTCCTAGTTTCCGAAAAGTTGAACCATTTAGTCCTAAAAGTTTTCTTATGCTCCATTTAGTTCCATTTGCACATCAATCTAATGTTTGAAACATTAATCTGATGTTCGAAACATTAATCTGATGTTTGAAATCTAATGTTCGAAACATTAATCTGATGTTTGAAACATTGTAACGGGACCTTTCAGTCTATAAGAAAACTTTTAGGACTAAACAGTATATAAGTTATTAATTTGAGATTTATTGATACATCCCCATATTATATTCAATATGTTTATAAAATAAATTATTAAAATAACATTCAAAATTGACTAAAAAACTACACAACAATAACGATTGTCCGGAGTACACAACGACCAACCCCATTCCCATAGAATGACCCGTGATTGTTGTAGACTTTGTGGAAATTTTGCTTAGATAATGTAACCACTCTACAGCACCAAATAGGTGTTTGGCTCCACTTGAAGCCAACAAAATGAAGAGATAAAATAGTCATATAGAGTGGATCGGCTATCATAACCATGTTGGTGAAGTTTTTCTTCTTTCATTTTTTTTTCTTTTAATTTTTGTTTACAATTATAAAAAAATTTGCTTAAAATTTACGATATTATAACAGTTTTTACCTACAAAAGTTTTGCATAACTCACGAGGTTTTTTTATTTTAAATTTACCCTTGTTTAAATTTATAATCCAAACACTATTTTGTTTTCTTTCAATTTTTTTTTCACCAAATCCAAAATCCAGATAAAATTTGGAGGTCATCATACTATATATTATTGAAACTTAGAATGGTGACAAAATAGACACAAAATATAATGCCCCACACTTTAAAATAAATATTGTAGTTGTATGAAACATATATGAGATATATGACGAGTTTACCTTTTAATAATTTTATTTTATGAGTGCAACAAAAACAAACAAGACACAGTGAGGACAAGGCAGTTTCGGGACATGATAGGAGTCTTAATTTTAAGTTTTCAAAATTAATTTCGAGAATTATTATAATTTGAAATTGACATGGGTAAGCCCATAAAGATTATAACCCACGTAACAATGAGAATCAATGACAGCTAGACACATGGCAAGAGAAGGGCTAGCCACATTAGCAAACAAAGATCTGCAAAGTTATTGTCACTGCACATCACCATTAATGAAGCCCCTTACAGCATTTATTGCGATAACCCCTCTCCGTCGAGACAGAACGCCTTCACCATGAACAAGATAAGCTAGAGAATAGACTTTCGGCCAATGTGACAGGTCGGAAGGGACAACGAAATGATTACCGGAAGATATCGGCAGACGTCGAAGACAAGAAGAAGGTTAAGCTTCTCTATCTCTAATCTATCTACACGTTCCACTTCTCTCTCTCTAACTTGCTTGTCGAAGGGTTCGCCGGGGGACTCCCCATTTCCCGTTGAACTCTTGTGCAGGTCTTATGATGGGCTTGATCATTCGGACATAGGCTTGAGGAGCATGGATCAGTCCGACCCGTTCCATCTGGAACCCGTTGTATCATCAGTTGGCGCCGTTTGTGGGAAAGGTTTTTGTTCCGCGCGCCAGTTCTGCTCATTATCGCCGAAGACTCTCTCCCAATAACCCCCTTCTACCACCAGTGAAGATGGATGGTCACAACTAGATCCATGGCTTCTCACCTCAGTGTTTCCGATCATCAAGTCGACCCTCCCAATCCGAATAACCCACCACAGTATTTCACCGAGCTTACCAACAACACTAACTGCTTGGCCAAACCAAGCCCTGATTAATGCTCTACTCCAAAGAAACATTTCTATTCCTCCTCCACCACCTCTAGATATTCCACCCAACCAAGAACGAGCCCTGAGCCATACTCTCCTACAACCTAACCCATCCAGCTTGGAAGGCTTGCGAGCTCTCCTCCGGGATATAAACCTGCCACCCCGGGCCCCGCATCCATCGGCCTCAGTACCAACCCCCAAGGGAGAGGCCAGTAGCGTCCAGCCCCCGCTCCCCTTCGGTGGTGACAACATTCCTCTCTAGGATGCAGAACTCCGAGCCGTGAAGCTCCAGCTCCAACGAGTCATGCAAAACATAAAGTATAAACCATCCACCACGGCCAACTCCCCGTTCGTTGCCTCCATCCGGGACAAACCTCTACCCTCCCAGTTCAAAATGCCCACCATCGACTCTTTCGACAGTACAACGGACCCAGTCGATCACTTGGAAACCTACAGAACCGTCATGATCCTCCATGCATTCCCCGACGAGATCATGTGTTGGGCTTTGCCCGTAACACTCAAGGGGTCGGCTCGACTCTGGTTTAGTCAACTACCAGCAGATTCTGTCTCCACTTTCCAGCACCTCAGTGACTCCTTCCCCAGCCATTTCATTAGAGCCCAGCGCCAACGACGTCCAACAACCCAACTCCTCAATATCCGTCAAACCGAGGGGGAGTCGCTGCGCAGTTTCGTTACCTGCTTCAACATCGAAGCCTTGCAGGTAGCGAAAAATGATGACAAAGTCATCTTTACGGCTTTTATGGCTGGTCTACGGTCATTTGATTTCCTTTTCTCCCTCTCAAAAAACCCCTCGACCTCCATGGCAACCCTACTCTCTAAAGTCCAAAAATACATGAATGCCGAAGATTCCCTAGCTGCTCGCCACGATAAGACGCAATAGCCACACACCCAACCTCCAGAGAGAAGAGAAATGACTCAGAAATCAGAAATACCCAGTACACTCACCAAACACCTCAGTACAATGACTGACCACCCCGAGCCGACCGGTCGGCACCAGCCCGACCGCCCGGCCGGTTCGAGCGATATACACCCCTCAATTCCCCTATGGAACAAGTCCTCAATCAAATCCAGCGGGACTACCCCCTAAAATAGCCCCAACCATCACAGGCTCCTTCCAATCGGAGAGACCAGTCCAAATATTGTCGCTTTCACCAGGACCACGGCCATAATATCGAGGAGTGTGTTAATCTCAAAGATCAGGTCGAGGACTTGATTCGTCAAGGACGTCTCAGTCGATTCACAGATACTCGCCCTCAGCAGAGGCAAGCGACTGAACCCATCAGAAATAACTGTCGGCGCACCCCTCCTCGACAACCAGCATAACCTAACCAAGGTCATGATTGCCCTCCACAAAAACCTCGGGCACAAAGTAACCCCGCCCCACCTGTTAGAGAAATAAGAGTTATTTCCGGCGGGCTTGCTTGTGGAGGACCATCCCGCTCGGCTCAACGGGCAGAACTCAGAAAAATAAGGCAGGACTCAGATAAAGAAGTTGCCACATTGGACCGACCCTCCAAACTGCCCAAGCAGTGGACCGAGCCTGTCACCTTTACGGACGCTGACTACACAGGCATCCGTAAGCCCCATGACGACCCTCTCGTCATTTCCGGCCTCCTCTCCAATTACAAGGTCAGACGGGTTCTCGTCGACAACGACAGTTCTTTCGATATCATTTTCTTAAATTGCTTCTGCCAGCTCAAGATCGGGAAAGAAAGTCTGTCCCCTCTCCAAACCCCATTGGTTGGCTTTACGGGCGATCGGGTGACCTCCATCGGCTCCATCAATCTTCCCATCACAATCGACGAATACCCGCAGCAAACCACAAAGTTACTCACCTTCCTTGTTGTTGACTGCCCCTCTGCCTACAATATCATCCTTGGTCGCACCGCCCTAAATGTCTTCCAAGCTATCATATCCACTTTCCATCTTGCCATCAAGTTCTCCACCGATCTTGGAGTCGGCACAGTTAGAGGAGAGCAGACCGTGGCCAGAGAGTGCTATGTCACCTCACTTAAAGAAGTCAAGCTTAAGGAGGCCATGATCATTGAAGGACTCGACGTCAGAGACAAGGACGAGCTGGTCAGAGGGAAACCAGTGGAAGAGCTCGTCGAGGTTCTCATCGATCCTACCAACTCGGTAAAAACTATCAAGATCGGCAGCCAACTATCCTCCCAGGCCAAGACCGACTTCACTACCCTCTTGATTGAGCACAACGACGTATTTGCCTGGACCCACTCCGACATGCAAGCATTGACCCCTCCTTCATCACCCACCGTCTCAGCATCGAGCCACATTTCTGACCCATCCGCCAGAAATAGCGCAGCTTTCACCCGGAGCACAATAACCTTATTGCTTCTGAAGTAGATAAGCTTCTTGAGGCACAGTTTATCACAAATGTGGACTACCCCAAATGGCTGTCGTATGTAGTTCTAGTTCGTAAAAACAATCACTGTGTTTGGTTTGAGTTTTCTAAATTAAGTTTTTTGAAAATTTAGTTTTTTGATTTTCGTATTTTTTTGTTTTTAGT
Source organism: Camellia sinensis (assembly GCF_004153795.1). Lineage (NCBI taxonomy): Eukaryota > Viridiplantae > Streptophyta > Magnoliopsida > Ericales > Theaceae > Camellia > Camellia sinensis. Next base: position 510,200 of record NW_021025746.1, on the reverse strand, counting down.
GAATATTTTTAAAATTTTAAACATTTTTTTTACTTTTTTAGATGCACCTTACTTAGATGTGTCTAAAAAGTAAAAAAATTATGAAAAAATATTTTAAAAAATTAAGAAATACATAAAAATACAAAAAATGTACTAAATTCTTGTATTTTTTTGTATTTTTGGTATTTAGTGAATTTTTAAAAGATTTTTTTTACAATTTTTTTACTTTTTAGGTGTATTAATGTTAGGTGTGTCTAAAAAGTAAAAAATTTGCATAAAATATTAAAAAAATTTAGTAAAAACAAAAAAACACGGAAAATAAGAGTGTAAAATTTTCTGAAAACTATTTTTAAAAAATGAAAACCAAGCAAAGTGGGTAAATGGCAACTCTGTGTCGACTACTCCGACCTCAACCAAGCTTGCCCCAAAGACAGCTACCCTCTTCCTCGCATAGATCTGCTGGTAGACGCCACGGGCGGCCATCAAATGCTCAGCTTCATGGATGTCTTCTCTGGGTACAACTAAATTCTGATGCACCCGTCTGACCAGGAACACACCTCCTTCATCACCGACCGGGGAACCTACCATTACCGTGTGATGCCATTTGGGTTGAAAAATGCTAGAGCCACTTACCAATGGTTGGTCAATGTCGTTTTTCATCACCAAATAGGCCGGAACATGGAGGTATATGTCGACGACATGCTAGTCAAAAGCAAGGTCTCCACTGATCATTTGGCCGACCTGCGAGAGACCGTCACCACCCTACGAAAGCATCAAATGAAGCTCAACCCGAATAAATGTGCCTTCGGCGTAAGATCTGGAAAGTTCTTGGGTTTCATGGTCAGTTAGCGGGGCATCGAAGCTAACCCAGAAAAGATCAAGGCCCTAATTGAAATGCAGTCACCTAAAACGGTTAAGGATGTTCAGAGACTTACTGGCCGAGTTGCCGCCATCAATCGCTTCATTTCATGCACAACGGACAAGTGCCTCCCCTTCTTCAAAGTTCTTCGACAAACTATTGAGTGGACGACAGAATCTGAAAAGGCCTTTTGGCAGTTAAAACAGTGCATGGCCAACCCCCCTTACTTTCTCAAGCAATCACGGGCGAACCCCTCTTTCTCTATTTGGCCGTTTCAAACACCGTAGTTAGTACAGCACTCATCAGGGAAGACAGCTCTGTCCAACGACCAGTCTACTACATCAGTCGGGCTCTCAGGGGAGCAGAACAGAACTACCCATTGCTTGAAAAAATGGCCTTAGCCTTAGTCATAGCCTCAAGACGACTCCGACCTTCTTTCTAGGCCCACTCCATTATCGTCCTCACCGACCAACCATTGAAGAAAATCATGCAACAACCAGAGTTATCCGGCCGACTTATGCAATGGTCAGTCGAGCTTGGCTATTTTGATATCTCCTACAGACCACGAACGGCGATCAAAGGGCAAGCTGTCGCCGATTTTATCCTGGAATTCACTAATCCCATTCCGACCACAGCCCCACCACCTCCTCAACCTCAGACTGAGGCAGAAGACCCCCATTCTTGGACCCTTAACATCGATGGATCATCTCGCAAAGAAGGCAGTGGGGCTAGTTTCATCCTCACCGCCCCCGAGGGCGGTTATTTCAAATGTGCTCTCCGGTTCTTGTTCGATGCAAGCAATAATAAGGCCGAATATGAGGCATTGATAGCAGGTCTCCGCCTAGCCAGAGACATTGGTGTCAGCCATATCCAGGTGTTCAGCGATTCCCAGCTTATTGTCATACAAATCACGGGGGAATTCGATGCCAAGGAAGACACAATGCGGGCTTACAGGGATATTGCACTCCCCCTTGCTCGCCTCTTCAATACTTTCCATATCAAGCACATTCCCCGGGCGGAAAACTCCAAGGCAGATGAGATGGCTCAATTAGTTTCTATAGACCAGTCAGACCTCAGCTACGGTGTCCGCCTCGAGTACCTGACCTACCCTACCATTTCCCCCAACCAACAGAAAGTCCACTTCCTCCAAAATGAACCTATCACATGGGCGTCCGACATCTTTCTATTTTTGACAACGGGGGAACTGCCATATGACAAACAGCAGGCCGCCAAAGTCAGGGCCCGGTCGTCCAATTACATTCTTGTTAGTGGTCTCTTGTACAAACGTGGCTTTTCACGCCCATACCTGAGATGCCTCAACCCTGCTCAAAGACCTACATGATGAGAGAAGTCCATGAGGGTGTATGTGGCAATCATTCGGGTGGCAAGTCCCTAGCCCACAAAATACTTCGCACTGGTTACTTCTAGCCTACTCTCAATCAAGATGTGACAGACTTCGTGCTCAAATGCGATAAGTGCCAGCGTTTTGCCAACATCCCCCATGCTCCACCTATAGAATTGATCACACTTTGCAGTCCCTACCCATTCGCCAAATGGGGGATCGACCTAGTTGGCCCATTGCCCACTGGCCAAGACCAAACCAAATTCGCTATTGTCGCCATTGATTACTTCACTAAATGGGTGGAGGCAGAACCCCTTGGCACAATTACTGAGCGGAACATAACCAGATTCATCTGGCAGTCGATCGTATACAGATTTGGCATCCCTCAAGCCATCATCTCCGACAACGGCAAACAATTTAACAACGCCAAGTTTAGGAAATTCTGTGCAGAGCTTCAAATCCAGCCATGTTTCTCTTCCCCAGGTCATTCCCAAGCTAATGGCCAAGTTGAGGTCATCAACCGTTCTCTTCTAAAGATCATCAAAACCAAGTTGGAAGCTGCTAGGGACTCTGGGCTGAGGAAATACCGAATGTACTCTGGGCCTACCGCACTACTGCTTGAACTCTCACTGGGGAGACCCCCTTTCGCTTAACATACGGCGCTGAGGCGGTCATCCCAATGGAAATCGGTCTTCCTACCCCAAGGGTTCTATATCCGAATCCAGAACTAACTGAAGAGCTGCGTCAGGCAGACCTAGATCTAATCGAAGAGGTCTGAGAAACCACTGCAGTCAGACGGGCCTCATACCAACAGAAAATGAGAACACACTACAACCGCAAAGTCCGACCGAGGGAATTCGCAGTGGGGGACCTTGTTTTACAAGAAGCAACTCTTGCCACCAAAAATCCGACTGAGGGTAAACTGGCAGCCAAGTGGAAAGAACCTTACGTTATGAAAGCCAGACCTCGTCCGGGTACTTACCGACTTCAGGATATGGGAGGTCGAGACCTCCCCCATCCGTGGAACGCCGAACACTTGAAGCGTTATTTTCAATAAATTCCTATGTCTGTTATTGATCAGTTCTTGTATTTTCTTTTTGGCAATCTACACACTTGAATGTTTTTCTTCTTCTCTCACATGATGTAAATTTCTGATCCAATGGGTTACACTTTACATGACAACAATCTTACATCTCAATTATCTGTGTGGTACCTCAATAACGTCCTGATTACAGCACTCAGCTACAAGCCTCAGCCAGACTGAGCATGACAAGCCTCAGCCAGATTGAGCGTGAAAAGCTCAACTAGACTGAGTTACTTGAAGAGGCAGCCCAACTGATTTCATCATGGCTTAACCCGAACTGAGCATGAATGAAAAGATCGGCCAAGGCCACTATTGCAACTTTATGATCGTGGCATAGTTGTCATACTTAGTCAAATTCCAGTCCAACGTTTTTCAAGTCAGACTGACTCCTTGCTAGGTCATGATTCACAACTTCACTCTACATTGAGTTTTCTTACATTTTAAACTTCACTCTACATTGAGGTTTTCTTACATTTTAAACTTCACAATGACTTATACACAAGCCCTACGTAGACCACCACTTTCATTCTTTGCAGATCCTCAAATAATAAAGACCATAGCATAAAAACACACACACAACTTATAATTTTATTCATTCAGAACTTATACATGAGTTTATTACAGTAACTCTAAAAAAAAAAAAAAAAAACAAAAAAAAAAAAAAACAAACAAACAAACAAACAAACAACCAAAACTCTAAGTACAAATTTTGTTCACACCAACTATTCTTCTTCACTCGAGGTGAGGTTTTCTTTTTCAACACCCTTGTCTAAGGAGGTCAGGGCCACGTCATTTTCATCAATCTTCACACTGCTGAAGTCCAAGCCTGGGAACAGCTCTTCTGCTTTACGCTTAAACATCTTCCAGCCGCTGTCCCAGAACTCAGCCATCTCGTGTTTGTAGAAATCCGACCGCTGGAAGCTCTGGATTACTTCTTCTTCACTCCTGCTCCCAATGGTCGCTCCTGACGGGCCAGCCCCCCCAGATGCCTCCCTTGCCAAGTTGCTGGCAATCGCAGCATCGATCGCCATCTTGAAGTCAGCAGACCCCTTGAACTGCTCTCCTGCTGCGACGTACAAGTCGGGGTATGCTGCCCTCTCAGAGGCTGACTTGGTCTTCTCTTCCTCCAACTCCTTCTCCAACCCCACCTTCTCCTTCATCGACTTGGCCCGCTCGTCTGGCAACGTCCTCTCCAGCCCAGCAATCTTCAGATCCAACTCTTCTTTCTCTTTGATTGACTGAGCGCAAAGATCTTCGTTGCTGGACATGGCCTCCTCCCACCGTTCGTTGGCGACGGTGCAGGCTGTCTGGGTCTCTTCTAGCTTCTTTTGCTCGTTCCCCAATTGGAACTCGAGCGACATGTCATGACCCAAACCCACCCCTATAGGTTTAGCACCGTAACTAGCCAGTAATCCAAGATTACCAAAGGCCTGCTTAGCAATAAGACAGTAATACAGAGTACAGGGGCTTGCGGAAGCCAAAATAGTAATTAAAAGATGTCCAATGAGCTATGACAGTCTGTATGCAAAAAGACTTTTCATAACATATTCACATTCAGAACAAAAATAGTACTGTACATACATACACAAACATTCGGGTTAGGGACCAAGTCCCTACCATAACAATACAGTACAGGGCTATACAGTCTATACAAAACAGATACAGAAATGGGAAAATTTAAAACACCCCGAAGCAGCCTTAGCTTGGCAGCACTTGGAACCTCAAGGTGAGGCACGATGGTTGGCTTGACAAAACAAGAGCTAATCCAACGCTCCTAACTCCGGTCCGGTGCCTGAACACCTACATATATATAAACAGTAAGCTAAAACCTAGTGAATAACACATGCGTAAAGAGGTTAAGAATGAATGTCCTTTCAGTATTGAAAACAGTCATTTATCAGTATATCGGTCATTCAGTTTATGGCTCATAATTCATGCCATAACAGTCATTCAGAAACTATAATAGTCATATATGGTATGCCCAATAGCAAAACAGTACAGTAGGTCTTAACAGACCGAGCAGTCAATGATGGCCATCATATCAGTAAACAGTAGTGGTTCCAAACATGGAAACCGACAGAGATCTCTGTAACAGTAGCAGTAACAGTTCAATAACAGTAAATTGCTATGGATGCCACAAATAAAGTTCGCAAATAGGACAAACATTCATTCAGTAAACAGTGTCATTTCATAAAGCAGTACAGTCATTTGTTCAGAAAATATTCAGAAAATAATCTCAATTGAACATATCTTTACACCATTATTACTCATAGAGTTTTGGGCTACAGATAAGCTAGTACGCGTCCTCGGATGCCAACCCTACACAGTTACAGAACGAACACAAACTAAGCTACACAGTTGGAAAATAATGACTTAATCCCTAATTTGCCTCGGTGTGGTTCCACATCAATATCCTCATTAAGATGCCTTAAACTAGGCCTAAGAATGCCTAGGATGGAATAAGGATGCAAAGATGCACTTGTAAACACTTTTCAGAATTTTGCTGAAACAGGGGTCCCGCTCGAGCGTGTCTTTCTCCGCTCGAGCGAACATGCAGACAAAAGGGATCCGCTCGAGCTTGGATTCCTCTGCTCGAGCGGACTGTAAACTACAGTAAAAGTACTGGATGTGCGAAATCCACGCTCAATGGGCGCTCGATACCCGTTCGAGCGTGAGACACAAGTCCTCGCTCGAGCGTGCATTCCCCGCTCGAGCGGACTGTAAACACATGCAAAGTACTGGATACACGCATTTTCCACTCGAGCGTCACTTTACCCGCTCGAGCGGACTGCATGAACACGGGTTGTATGCTCAAGCGTGGAGTTACCCGCTCGAGCGTGAGTCCAAATTCTGGAATTTCCAAATTTGAACCTCAAGCTCAAAACCCAACTTTAATGCATCAAAACTCAACCTCTTGGGCCCATTTTCTGGAAAAACACTTTAAACCCATAATATAACATGTTTTGAAGATCAATTTGTAAAATCAAAGCCCAAGGGTGAGTCAATTAAACACCATTTTCAAATAAAACATCAAGAACATGCAACATGCATAAATTTAATCAACTTCAAAACTTCTAAAGCATGATCAAATGAGTTAATTCACTCCCAAACATGATGAATTCATGGACTATAACAAAAATGTAGACATGTATGCAAGAATTTCCATGAAAACAACTCTAAACTTTATGATATACACATGCATGCATGACATAAGCTTCAATTCAACAATTTAAGACCAATTTATGACCTTAGGCTCCTATCTACCTGAACCATGCAAGAACTAACTTGATTTCACAATTAAAAGGATGAAATCTTTACCTAGGTTCCTCAATTACAAGTCTAGAGGCTCAATTATGCAATTAACCTTCAATATCTTCAAGTCTCCAAGCTAAATGCCTAGATGAACTCAATTTCTCCTATCTCTCTCTCTCTCTAGTCGGTTGTGTATAAGGAAATGGCTGAGGAAAAGATATGAATTAAGTCTCAAATGTTTTATGAGATGGCCCACTAACATGACATTTTTGTAAATAAAGCCAACTTATGTAATTTAACATTATTAAATCTAATTTAATCATTCTAAATCAAATTTCAATTAAATATACCATAAAATCACATAAATTCCAATTAACATAAAACATTAATCAATTTCAGATTCGACCGCCAATAAGGCCTTCCATATACAGTTTGAAACTTAAAACACGAACAGATAATTCAATGACAAATAGATAGAAATGCATTTAACTAACACACTCAATCAATCGGTTCAGAATTTCAGTCAATCAGTCAGTTAACATACTTAATCATAGATTAGTACTAATCAGTGGTGAGGATTGTCACACGACACCACCTTGCGGCGTTCCGCCTCCAGCTCTAACTTGGTCGCGAGCAGTTCAGCATTAGCTCAATCGGCTGAGTACCCCTGCACCATCACCAACACTTGCATCTTCTTGGCCTTCTGGGCCTCTTCCAACCCCCTAGCGCACACATTTCGCACGGTCTTCCTCCATCCAGCAGTTTCTCTCCTCAAACTTTCAAGTTGGGCCTTCGCCTCCTCAAATTTTACCTTCAATGGCCCCATTTCGCCTTTGGCAGCCGCCGCCTTTCTCAATAGGGCTCCTACTAAGGCAGTGGCCTAAATTTGGACGGAACACAACTGTCTTGGCTGGGCCATCGAGCTTACAGCCGCTTCTTCCACTACCCCCAAAAGGCAATCTGCAACTGTCCTGGCTGAGCCTCCTTTTTCCTCTAGTCGCCCAGACGCTGCTGGCGTATGGTAGATGGCAGTCTTCCACCTAATCCCCTCTCCTTGGGGTGCAGGAACCCCCTTGGGCTGCTGCTCCACCCCCACCTCAAGGCCAGATAACTTACTCTCTACTTGTATCTTGGGGCCCATGGACTCATGGGCTCTTCTCATCTTTGGCCCCCTTGGCCAGTCGCCCCACTCTTCATCCCCCTTGTTTCCCCAACCCCACTTCGAGGGTCTCATCCGCCGTCACCTCCTTCCTCCTCTTTAGGGCTGGCCCCTCCTCCCTCTCCCCTACCCTCATCTTCTTCGTCATTACAGCCTCCACCTCCTTGTTGGCCCTTTCCTTCAAAGGATCAATTGGGGGCGGTCGTGGCTCAAATTCACCCAAGTCCTTTTCCCCCACCGGTTTGGAGCGCAGTTGGATTCTCTCTCTCGCGATCGACTTCGGTGGTCGGTCTGCCTATGACTCTTTGAATTTACTAGCCTTGGCGAGAATGGTCCTATCCTCCGTCTCTTGCGCCTTCCTTCTCGCCTCTAATTCCACCGGTTCCAAGTCTCCAACGGTCAGCTGAGGGTCTAACCTTGCGACAAACAAGACTGACGGCTGAACGAGCTCGTCCCATTTGGCGTCCTCATTCTCCCTCCATGCCTTCACCTTCTTCACCCTCTCCTCAACTGCTGCCCCCAACTTTGGCTCCACAAACTTAGTGGGCACTCTCCACACCATGCGCACTCCAACTTCTCTGTTTACGGACACGTAGAACCACCGCGGACTCCACCCCTTTATTGATGACGGCAAACCAGCCACCAAGCCCCTCTCTGCCGCCGCCTACAAAGTGACCCAAGTTTCTTGTCGCCCCGAGGCCTTGTAGCATGCAAAAAATTCGTCCACTGTCATAGCCGTCCCCTCGTTCGCCCTCGGCTACGCGCTTGCACAGGCCAGTACAATCTTTCACGCGTTGGGCATTAATTGACCCGGCGCCACTTCCAACCGGTTTAGGACATCCACTACCACCTACGGAAGCGACAACCTCAACCCTTCCTTCAACGCCTCCTCGTAGAGGGAAAACTCCCCCGGTCGGGCATCGGATGTCCTCTATTTCGTTGTCGGCAGCTTTAACTCTATTTCTGCGGGAATCTGGTATTTCTTGCATATACCCACCAACTCCTCCGCGGTAATGGTCGACTTATCGGCCTTCGTATGCCAGTGATCTGGCTCAACCTGACTGATTGGCTGCGCAGCCGCTATCATTGTGGACGAACGAGGTCGCTCCACCGGTTCCCCCTCGCTTCCCACTCGCCTCTCCATCCGGTATTGTTCTACCAAATCCACTGCATCGTTGTAGCCCAATAGATCGACCCTTGCGTTTGTTGCTTCCTCCTATGCCATCTCTCTCATATGTCTGCAAATAGCTTCAGATGCTGGTGCGAGATAGTTCACGAAGTGTTGCAGGGGTGTATCACTAGCGACGAAGGAGTTTACACTTTGAATATTTTGGTTGTTTGCAAAAAGATACGTGAAACGAATAATTTCAAAAGCCCAAGGTTTGCTTATATTCCAAGGGTCACAATTAAATTTCGCCAGTTTGAAATTTTTCAAAAATCTGCCAAAACTGTTTTTTCGAAACCCTATAATGACCTATTATTTCACTTCTTGCCCAATGCCTAACCTTCCCCACTACAGGATCCTGCTACGTGTACGACCACGATTCACTGCCCCCCCACCTACCCTGTCTTTTCCACTTCAAATCACCATGTTCCCCGCCTTCCCTCAAGCCCCACGCACCACCACCCCCCCTTCGCGGTCGGCCCTCCTCATGGTCAGTCCCTCTGCTCGGCCACCCTTTGTGGTCGGCTCTCCTCATGGTCGGTCACTCCTCTCGATCGGCCTTTACCCTGCCAGTCTCTCACAACCCTCGTTTTCTTCATTATGCCCTTCGTTGGGCTAAAGCTGCACTTGAGAATGAGGGACTACTGACATAGGTAAGTCCATAAAGATTATAGCCCACCATTTAGGGCCCAATACATAACTCAAATACTAAAACCCAGCATTGCTGAAGCCCCATGTAGCAATAAGAACCAATGACAGAAAGACACATGGCAAGAGAAGGGCAAGCCACATAAGTAGATAAAGATCTGCAAAGTTATTGCCACTGCACATCGTTATTAATGAAGCCCCTTACAGCATTTATTGCGATAACCCCTCTCTGTCGAGACAGAACGCCTTCACCATGAACGAGGTAAACTAGAGCATAGACTTTTGGCCAAAGTGACAGGTCGGAAGATACACCGAAATGATTACCGGAAGATATAAGTAGACATCGAAGACAAGAAGAAGGTTAAGCTTCTCTATCTCTAATCTATCTACACGTTCCACTTCTCTCTCTAACTTGCTCGTCGGAGGGTTCGCTGGGGGACTCTCCGTTCCCCGTTGAACTCTTGTGCAGGTCTTCTGGTGGGCTTGATCATTCGGACATAGGCTTGAGGAACGTGAATTAGTCAAACCCGTTCCATCTGGAACCCGTTGTATCATCAGAAACAAATGAGGGTTGATTTTCAAATATATATAGATAGATAGATAGATGGATAGAGAGATTTGGCTTCTTGAACAACACAAATCATGAACAACACAATACAAATCAAAAATAATTTGTCTGATGAGTTGTCAAAGGTGTGGTGATTGACCATAGAGAGTGAAATAAAAAATAATAATATACTACTTTTAGAAAACAAGTAAATTTTTTTAAAAAATCAATTCTTATTTTTTTAACAAAATAATAGAACAAACAAATTATTAATTCTAGTTTAATAAAAAAAAATAAAAACAAAGCATAACAAAAAAGAAAGTAGAAAAACAAGAATAGTGTTACCAACGCATCAAAGTAGAATAAAAAATGCTAGAATTCAAAAATTCTATTAAATGTCTCACATGAGTGTGATTCTCACATATATGTGAGACATTTGATAGAGTTTTTAATAAAATTTTTGAAATCTTTAACATTACTCAAGTGGAATGTGGGACTTGATCCAAAAAAAAAAAAAATTGGATTGAATTGAATTGAATTTTTACCTACATTAAAATTTCAACCTGTGTTGCCTTCACTTAAAACTTGGGCCACCGTGAATTCATTACGCCATTTATTTTGGAAAAATGTTCAAGAGCTCTAAATTAAGAGCTCTAGAAGAAGTCTAATTTGTCTTCTTTCTCATTATGATTTGTCTTCTCCCTTTTTTTTCCTTTTTTTAAAAAAATTTTGCCCCTGCTAACTGTGTAGAGCTCAATTTAGAGTTCTAAACCTAGTGGTCTCTATCGCAGCCCTTTATTTTGATAGGTTCTATATTTTAGCCTTTTTTAAATGAATAAAGTTATTCGTATTAATTGATATATTAATTAGTGTATTAAGAAATGATGTGATATAGTTTTAATAATTTTTAATATTTGTAATTTATATAATGGGTGAGATTCATAATTTTAAAATTACATTATTATATCATGTTTTTATACACTAATTAATATAATAATTAATATATATATATATATATATATATATAACACCATTACTTTGAGAATATTATTCTTACAAAAAAATCATTTTGATTGGCTGATTGTAACAACATGACCAATGAATGGTCTACTTTAAAATTTATATTTGTTACTTATTTTTGTATAATATTAATCAAATATCGATAGTTTTTCTCATCAAAACACATTTATATTAAATTTTATTCTTAAAATATAACTTTTTATAAAAATAATTTTTTTTAAATATCTTACAAAATAAATAATTCATACTAGAAAAGTGAATCCCGTAATGAATTCAATATGGCCCCACAATACGTTCAATTGAAATTATCATTTGCACACAACCTTCTAAATTTGATCTCCTACGTTATTAATTTGGGACCACAACTACAATGGACTGAGCAATGAATTTGTGGAAAAGTCTCCAAACAATAATATTAATTACAAATTCATAATTTTTACTTGGAATTTTATTTAGAATTATCAAGTTATGGTCTAAATTTTTTTATACATGATCTCACACAAGACTATTTCAATCTCTATCACACAATCGTTTTCTAAGATTGTGTTTGGTTCAAAGATTTGGAGTGAAATTTAGAAAGAGAAAAGAAAAATAATGGCGAAATATGAATAAAATATACATACATTTTATCTAATTTTACATACATTTTTCATTTTCCTTTCCCTTTCACCTATATTTTATCTGGAGAGTGTGATTCAATCTATTTCTTCACCTTTTTTACTGTTATTTTTTGAAATATAAATTTTGAAGGAGGGAACGACAAGTGATTGTAATGTTATGTTTGGTTGAGGATTTGGAAATAGAAAATGTGTGAGTGATTTTTCGATCACACTGTCAACTCAGTATTTAGCTGGAGAGTACCGGCAGAATAGATAGCACATGTCTGACCTGCAACAGAAAGAGAAGATTCCGGCGGTGGTTCATCTACCCGGGGGCACTCCAACGATCAAGTCAGTATATCTCTCAAAGATAATCAATAGTGCAAAACTCACTGTTCAGAATATAAATTGCGTACCTTAGACCCATGGGGTGCCTCCCTTTTATAGTCAACACAATCATAGTCCCAATAGAAACCTAACTCCAATGGACTTAGGATTACTGCTAAACTTGGACTCCCAGTAGGATTAGGATAAACTCTCTAAGAGTCTTATCTTTGCCCAAACTGAAGTCTTCTCTCATTCTAGGACTCTTGTCCCTTATCCGCTTATCTCAAATTCCGATATCTTCGGAGATAGCCTCGGCCTTACCGAGATCACCTCGGCGTCATAACCTGGACACATGACACATCGGCTAACACGTCGGCGTCACCTTGGCCACGTGTTGGGACTCAGAAAATATATCCCCACAGAAAATAAAAGGAAAAATGTATGTGAAATTAAATAAAATATAAATATATTTTATTCACATTTTACCAATCTTTTTAATTCCTATTTTCAAATCTCTTCCTAAATTTTTAACCAAACACAGCATAAGAAGATATTATTAAGGGACTTCATGTGAAAAAAATGATATGCTATGTGTGATAAGTGATAGAAAAATGTTATATATACTTTTTTTATTAAATGATATATTATATCATAAAAATTTTTTAAAAATTTGAAACACAATCCATTTCAATAATATGATAGATGTTAGTATGTTATGTTATGGTAAATATTTTATTTTTATTTTTATAAAACCTGTTATTCTCTGTTGCATCTATCTAAACCATACCATTGGTTTGTTGCAAAATTGGTGTATAAATTTTACAATAATGCTAGGTGACCCGAAAAATCATGATTCAAATGGTTCGAAACATCCAAAACGACGTCGTTTTGGAGTGTAAAACAATATCGTTTTGACACATTCGAGCCATTTGAATCACAAAAATTCGGATCGCTAAACATTTTTTTAAATCTTACCACGTAATCAAATTTGTTATAAAATAAAAAATAAAAAAAAGATGGATAAAATTTTTTGGCGCTCAACAACACATGGACCGATCACACTACGTGGGCCGGATGGGCCTACTCTATTGAGATTGGACTTACAGTCATAACTTACACCCAAATAGTTTTTTGGGCGTACATTTCTCAGCCCAATCTGACATTGGTAGTTTGATGTATGATGTTAGTTTCATGAAAGAGATTGAAACCCATGGGCTATTCCTTTTAGGTTGGGAAAGAGATTATAGACTTTCTCAGAAATTTCAAAGGCCCAATAAAGTGTCCTTTACAATGTTTTGAATGGGCTGTGGTGAGACGCATACACCATGTAGATTATGATCTCTCTTTATTTTTCTTGGTACATCTAAAGAAAAGTGCATATACAACTTTTAAATAAGAGTAAATATTGTATATAATGAAAATATTATGTGATATTATCATTAATTAATAATGAATTTTACATTCTAGATATCCATCTAATCTCATTTACAATTTTTTGTTGATAGGTTCACATCACTGTTATATTTAATATTTATTTACTAAATAAGAAGATAAAGATATATTATAAAGTGTCCTTTACAATGTTTTGAATGGGCTGTGGTGAGACGCATACACCATGTAGATTATGATCTCTCTTTATTTTTCTTGGTACATCTAAAGAAAAGTGCATATACAACTTTTAAATAAGAGTAAATATTGTATATAACGAAAATATTATGTGATAGTATCATTAATTAATAATGAATTTTACATTCTAGATATCCATCTAATCTCATTTACAATTTTTTGTTGATAGGTTCACATCACTGTTATATCTAATATTTATTTACTAAATAAGAAGATAAAGATATATTAAATTATGAAGGGAGTGGAGCTATTAACTTATTAATAAAGTGCAACGACTTTGAATTTTGATAAATTATTGCATTTAAACTATTGGAGATCGCACAAACCTTTTTTTATTTATTTCATGAATGTTTTTTTCTTTTATTTTTATACATTTTTTTGAAACATCATCCTGTCATTAAGATGTCATTTCCTTTTTCCTTTTTTTTTAACTAAACCAACATTAACATAAAACATTGGCTTAAAATAAAAGCAACTCTACCCAAATGAAAAAAATAATATAAGATTTGGGTTACCTAACATCAATTATTCTTAAAGTCACACAAGTTAAGTGTTGTTTTGTGAAAATCAATTCCACATCAATTCTTTCAGCTTTTGATCCCCACCATCATATAGTTAGAATGAAATTTTTATTTCAATGCATAAAGTTACTTCACATTATTAAAACTCAAAATTTTGAAAACATGTTGATACAATTCTTTCATAACTATTGATTATGAAATAAATGTCTTCCTTTTATAGTTTTGACCACTTTTGTACACCTTTAACTAAAACATCAGGATTTAATTCTTATCAAAGTAAAAATTGAAGATTTCATTCATATTAGTGGACTCTTTTTTCTTATTTAATGTTATGGTTGTTGTGGTGTTGGGTTATTGATCATGTCTTATTGGCTTTCTTACTTAGTTGGTTATCTATTTTAATATATTTTTCTTTATATTTATAAATAATCTTCTAAACAATTAACAATATTGTCTTGATTGTTTGATTGTTTGATTGGGATTGTTATATTCTACTTAAAATTGATACATAATCACAAATCAACATCTAGGGGATTTCTAGATTTTTCAATTATAAATAATCTTCTAAACAATTAACAATATTGTAAGTATTGACTTTTTTTTGGTCAAGGTGTAATTATGTGTACGTGCATCCTATATATTTACCAAAAAGATTGAGAACAAAAGAAACAATTCTTTAATTGTGTTAAAAAATTGTAACGGCCACATTGCATTAAAAATGCTCTATTATAAAAGGCTTATTTACAAGATAATATAAACCATCTAAATGTATTCATACTATGAAAAAGATAATCTTAGCTAGCATATTTATGTTGTCAGTCTAGATTATGGTTGTCCTTCTGGTTGACTTTTTAATGTGTTTTTGCCAGACTATTAGGAGTCCGGATCGTTTGCCGTGGTTTCCTGCGGTGGCTCCTGCAGCGGTCCAAAACGACGTCATTTTGGATTTTTTTTTTTTTTCCCTCTCTTTGCTGTTAAGCCTCTTTTTCACTTCCTCTTCCTCTGATCTGCTCCAATGGTCTCAGATTTGTTCTGATCTGTGATATGTATACATACACTTGTGCTCAACAAAATCAAGTGGGTTTGATTCATGAAGTATTTTTTTTGAAACATACACTTGATTTGAAAAAAAATAAGTGGGTTTGATTCATGAAGTGTTTTTTTTGGAAACATACACTTGATTTGAAACACTTGATTTGAAAAAAAAAATCAAGCGTTTTTCTTGGCAAAGATCATCTGTGTTTTTTTTTTGGAACATACAAATCATTCATGAATTTTTATTTTTTTTGGATATATACATGTGCTCAACAACTTGATTCTTCCTCTGTTACAACTTGTTTTCAAATCAAGTGTATGTATACATATACGTGTGTGTGTGTGAGAGAGAGCGAGAGAGAGATATATGGATAACAGAGGAAGAGCTAGTTGTAGATAATTTTGTAATTTTTGTTAATGGTGCTGAGTTAAATCCAGTCTATGGCCATCCATCTTCATCTTTGTGTGTTTGGGTGAGAGATGAAAGAGAAGAAAAAGGGGACATCGTTTTGGACCAATTTTTTATTTTTTTTCCCCTTCTTCTTCTTCTTTTGCTGTTAAGCCTCTCTTTCACTTCATCTTCCTCTGATCTGCTCCAATGGTCTCAGATTCGTTCCGATCTGCATCGCCTTGAACAGATTGGCAAAGATCCTTTGCCCAAAAAAAAAAGCAAGTGGGTTTGATTTGTGATCTGTCATTCATGAAGTTTTTTTTTTTTTTTTTGTTGGATATATACATATATTTGAAAACAAAGTGGGTTTGAAAACTTCAAGATCAGATTTATGAAGTTTAGATTCATATGCAATTTCAAACTCATATCAATATTTGAAAACAATTTCATATATATATATATATATATATGTTCATTTTTTTTCCTCCCTCCCTCTTCAAAATATGAGTTTCCCTCCTTTTTTTACATTCATCACTTTTGGATGAACATATATTCATGGTTTTTTCTCTCTTTCACAGTTTGGGTCTGAATTTGTTACTTTTTAAGAAATTTACTACTATTAAAAAAAATGTTCCAGCAAAAATAGAGAAAGAAGAAGAGGAGAGAGAGAGAGAGAGAGAAGGGGCTTATTGCCTCACTGCCTTGAAATTCTAATCCTCTTCTGGGTTCATCTTCAATGCTTGAAATTCTATATATATAGATATATATATTTTGATTGAGGAATTTCGGCGGCCTCCACAGTAATATCAAACCCAAACACTCATAACCATCACTAAATACCGAAATTTTACGGTGCTCTGTTTTTGTGGTGGTTTTTGGAATATTAAATTTCAGTTGAGAAGGGCATGATTTCGATTGTTTTTCAGATATTTAAAACAGTTTGCCTCTACCTATTTGTTCATGGCAGATCAAAGTATCTGTATTAATGGACAACAAAAGCAAATCCCTAATCCTAAGATACACATATGGATCTCATTGAGATCCAAAGGAGAAATTTAATCTTGGCAGCAGGATGAGAGAGATGGGTTTTACTGAGGAAAGGGTTGGAGAAGAGGTGTTGCTACGGGAAGAAGAGGAGGAAGATAAGGTAAGCGAGAGAGGAGGAGGGGAGCTGTTAGAAGGGGTAGGGGTTCCATAGTTCAGATGAGGAGGAAGATAAGGTAAGCGAGAGAAATAGGGCAAAGAGAGAACAAAAACAAAAAAAAACAAAACCTCCAAAACGACGTCGTTTTGGAGGTTTTGTTTTTTTTTGTTTTTGTTCTCTCTTTGCCCTATTTCTCTCGATTACCTTATCTTCCTCCTCATCTGAACTATGGAACCCCTACCCCTTCTAACAGCTCCCCTCCTCCTCTCTCGCTTACCTTATCTTCCTCCTCTTCTGAACTATGGAACCCCTACCCCTTCTAACAGCTCCCCTCCTCCTCTCTCGCTTACCTTATCTTCCTCCTCTTCTGAACTATGGAACCCCTACCCCTTCTAACAGCTCCCCTCCTCCTCTCTCGCTTACCTTATCTTCCTCCTCTTCTGAACTATGGAACCCCTACCCCTTCTAACAGCTCCCCTCCTCCTCTCTCGCTTACCTTATCTTCCTCCTCTTCTGAACTATGGAACCCCTACCCCTTCTAACAGCTCCCCTCCTCCTCTCTCGCTTACCTTATCTTCCTCCTCTTCTGAACTATGGAACCCCTACCCCTTCTAACAGCTCCCCTCCTCCTCTCTCGCTTACCTTATCTTCCTCCTCTTCTGAACTATGGAACCCCTACCCGTTGTTGTTGAAGGCAGAGAAAATGGTAAACAAATCAAAGAAAATTTTAAGTAAACCAGAGAGAATTTTTTTAGTTTGAAGAGAATTTCTCTGATTTGTACCAGAGAAATTCAAAGCTAGATGGTTGTTGTTGTTGTTGAAGGCAGGGAAAATGATAAGGAATTTCTCTGGATATCTACAAAGCTATGTCCTCATGGGAAGCCACTGATCTTTCTCTTATATTTGGATTTTTGATTTCTAAATTCTTACACTAACAAACACACTACAGACACAGACACATCCATTGGAAGAATGCAACATAATATTTTTATTAGATATATGCTCCAAATAATATACCAGGTAAATCTTAATTATTTAACTAGTTTTCAACTCGTTAGCCCAAATGCTTCCGGTGGTACTTCTTGTGAATTTTGTCAGTGAAACCGTTTTCAAACTAAATTAGCATTTTTATTCTAATTGCCCACAGAAGCCCCAAGGATCTTTTACTAGTGTAATCAAGGAAATTGAAGAAAAATGAAGAAACAAACCACAAGTACTGCACATGAAATTTACTTATTCACTGTTTGACCTCCGTCCACGGGAAAACTGACAAGAAAATTTCCAAATTTAATGGGAGATGTTGCAAGGAGATTAAAGAAATCAAACCACTTTAGTGGATAACATAACACCAATGGCCTATGAAACCCACTCACATCTTAAGTCAAAGTATATAATTACCCCCTTCATAAGTACTGTACAATTAATGAAGAACATAAAGCCAGTCATCGTCTTCTTCTTCGACGGCGGCGACGGCGATCGCGATCAGAGGTGGAGACTCGGAGAAGCCAGGAGAGGCGGGAAACGGTGTATCTGAAGGGAGTGGTGTTGTGAAGAGTGAAAATGCAGCGGTGCCGGCGACGTCGAGAGTGAGAGAGAGTTGATCAGAAGTTTACTGCTATGGTTGCGTGTGGTGTTGAGGTTGGTGTTGGGCTATGCTTCGCTGTGGTGCTGTCTCGGTGCAAAGGGAGAGAGAGTTGTTTGTCCATAGCTTCCGATGGTAGCTCTTCGTTTAGATCGGGCACGGAAGGAGAGACAAAGAGGGGATATGTTTAGGGACCTTAGACATCAAAAAATAATTTTGTGGATCTCTTCCATTATGAAAAGTGGGAGAGGGACCCTAGACTAATTTTCCCTAAGAGTAAAGAGAAAAATTAACTTTTTTATAATGAATTTTTAACTATTTTAACATGTTGTCAAAATAGACCTTCATCTTTCTAAACAAGGCCTCAGTGCTTTTTTTTTTTCTAATGGAATTAGTACCCTTTGAATTGTGTCATGAATTCTATTTTATATTATTTATGAGAATGTTAGAGGCTTACTTGTATAATTTCCTATGTTAAAAATTAAGAAAATTCTTCTATAAATACTTCTTACTCTAGGTATTCCTAAGTTATGTCATTTTTTTTAATTATGATTAAATTTTTTTCTTTAATTATAATCTTATTTGAATTATGACTAATGAGATTTTTGGTTATGCTTCACGTGTCATTTGGTTATAATTTTTTTTTTTTTTAGTCATGATTCATAAAATATGAAATTATGTAACATAATAAATCCCAAATTTGAGAATGTTAGCCCATTTAGTCCCGAATGTTTTTTGTTGGACTAATAGGTCCTATTTCTCTAAAAGCTTACTATAGGCCTTTTTATATCAAACATTATTCATCAAACATCAAACATTATTCAACATCACCAACATCAAACATTATTCAACATCACCAACATTATTCAAACATTTTTCAACATCACCAACGTCATCAAACATCAAACATTATTCAACGTCAGGATTATTTATCAAACATCAAACATTATTCATC
This sequence comes from Camellia sinensis, assembly GCF_004153795.1. Classification (NCBI taxonomy): domain Eukaryota; kingdom Viridiplantae; phylum Streptophyta; class Magnoliopsida; order Ericales; family Theaceae; genus Camellia; species Camellia sinensis. The sequence continues at coordinate 490,965 of NW_021025746.1, read as the reverse complement.
AAACATAAAAAATCAGATTTATTTTTAAAAAAAATGAAACTAAACATCACAACATTATCATCAAAACAACATCAAAATAACGATTCAATGATTTTTTTAATAACGATCAAACATCAAAATAAACAATTAAAAAAACATCAAACATCAACATGACGAATGGCAGTCCCTCTGGTTTATTAATCTATACGAACATCATCTTTCAACTATGAATTCCTCGACTTTGAATTCCATGAATAGCATCTCGAAAAGCCCTACGGTTTCTGGGAAAGTTTCGAATTTGGGTTCTCAAAGGTTTGTGATTCATTATTCGTCATCGCAGAGATCACCATCACATCGCTCATAACTGTTACAAACATCGCCAAAAACCCTAGGAAAACAACACAGCTTAATTACTTGGTATATCAATTTTAGCATTAACGGCAATAAACAATGAATAATAAGCAATAAACTTAAATTCCCATCAAGAAGAGATTAGAAAAAGGGCTATCATATTGAAAACTGCCCAAGATTTCCCTGGGTAACCAATTGAAATAAGAACCCTAGAGAAAAGGTTAGTAATGTAACCTGGACGGCAGAAACATTGGTAGGGAAACCATAGATGCACATAACCATTTCCCAAGGCCACTTTTTCTTCGTCCTCCATGCTCCGCTCCCTATTTCCCCATTATGCTCCCTAATTCTACGCCTTGGATTCACTGTAAATCTATCAGATTTGACAAAAAAAAGATCATGATGAGAACTCTAAATAAAATAAACAAAGAGTTTAAATTGGAAAGTGATGAGTGACAAGGAGACAAACCCGATGTAGTTCGAAACTCTCCAGCAATATATATATATATATATAAATATATGAATCTATTGGTATGTCTATGTATATATCAATCTATTGATGATGTTCGAATATATTGGTGATGATGTTCGAATGTTGATTGATGTTTGTTGATGGTGATGATGTTTTGTTTGATGATGTTTGTTGTTGTTGATGATGTTCATAATTTTGTTGACGATGTTTGTTGATGTTTGATGATGTTTTGTTAATGTTTGATGTTATTGATGTGTTTGATGATATTTTGTTGATGTTTGATGTTTGTTGATTTTTTTTTATGTTTGTTGACGTTTTAATGTTTGATGTTGTTTTGATGATGATGTTGTGATGTAAAAAAAGGACTAAATGGTTTATAAAAAAACACTCAGGACTAGATGGAGTAACATTTCCCAATATGAGACTTATGAGTAATTTTTCTAAAAAAATTATTAAAAAAAATAATTACACTGTATGACGTGATTGAAAATTTGTCATAAAAAAATCTGCAACACAATAAACTAGGTGTATTTGTCAATGCATGGATGGCACTTTTAACCGTTACCCGGAATATCTATAACATATATAAAAAGGATACAGTGTGTAACGTATGTAACATTGGTGCTTGATTATAAAGCATCTAACACTCCTTTTACCAATATCTTCCTTCTATTCAAACCATAATTACCACTCACCCTTCCTTGTCAACTATGCCTCTCTCGACCCTTAACAATGGCAATAGCCACAACATCTACAACCGATTGACCAACCAATCGGAGGCCACCATCTCTCCTTTCTTGAATCTTGCACAAAACGCATACACCGCTATCACCATTTCAGGAAGATCACAAGCAGCAGGAACCTTCAAGAAGGGATAAGCTGATGACACAACCAATAAGCTCTTCAGGAGTTGAGTGGTGTGATCGGTGGAACGGTGGAAGATCTAAAAGAGTTAAGTGGATTTTCAAACACATCACCGAAACAGAACGTTCAGTATATTTATGGCCATACATCCTGGATTGGTGTATGTTCTATGAGCTGGAACAACCTGCAGAAACTGAGGTGTGTCTTCTTCCTTTTGTCTATTATGAAATTATTCCTAATTTATCTATTTGGGGTTCTATTCTTGATCCTCACAACTGTTTAATTGTGTGTCCACTATGTACTCGATCATATGACATTGGGTTCTTGGTGAAAGATCTTAGGTTTTTTAGGGTGCTTTGTTTGACAGTATGTATTTGATTTCCTTATTCTGTTGCCCCAATTCAATTTAATATTTGGCTCAAACTATGTGGTGTCTTTGTTTTGTTGTTCTGCTATAATTTTATCTTGTGCCCACCATGTGTTTGATAATATGCCCAACCCAATAATAACAAAATTTCATTGATGGATGATGACAACCTTGCTTTTTTACTAGTTTGTTCTCCCTATCTGGAATTTTTTTATTTGAACCCGTGAAACAAGATGATTTCATTGGATTTCCCCTTTGGGTTCAAAATTGTAGCTAATGAAAACTACGTAGTAGGGTATTTGTAAAAAGAAAATTATTGTTGTTAAATTTCAACCATTGTGGTTATATTGGTGTAAATTTTATGAACCATTGGTAGTGATAAATATTATGACACCTTTGAG
>NW_021025746.1:458783-487333 GCF_004153795.1 Camellia sinensis | reverse complement strand
AAAAAGAGAGAGATTCGGTTCGACACAGTTGTCACCGGCAGTCAATGGTTTCACACAACATGACTTCATGTATACTGATTGGGGCTTCCACATCCGACTGCAGCTGCCTTCTTTGCTCCACAGACCGCATCGGAAAGTTCAAGGCGGAGCAAACCCTGGGGGCCGCTTGGTTTGAGGTTCAGGGGCCACCGCAACCCGTTATTCACTCTCTTGTTGACATCGTTGAGGTCGGGAAAAGAGAGTGAGCAGACCACGGGACGAACAAAGCCATTGTTCTGGAACACAGTGTTACATGAGTCTCTCTCTCAAAAACGGGCAGAGAATTTTTCAAGAAGGATTGTTCGGCAGTTTATTGTTTTTTATTGTTATTTTTTTCAGGTTTTTTGGCCTCTGCCTGCGGCCTCAGGCTCCGTCTTGGTTAAATAGCCGAGCAGCCACGGCGCATACGCGCGCCTCTTGACAGCCCGACAAGACTGGCACGGCCTTTTCATGGCACAATCTTTTGATAAAGTGGGGCACGCTGGCACACCTTTTGAGGGCACGACTTTTGAGGGCTCGATATCTACATCCATGTATATCTTTTGGGCAGCCTATATACACACTCATCCAGTGTCTTCTACAACGGTCAGCTTTTATCAATCCCTTTGTTTCAACCTCAAATAGGTTTCTATCTTCACACCTATTTGAGTTTGAGGGGGGGTTATACACAGTATCATGTATAAGTCGCCTATGGCGCACTCCCTAAGTCACCCCCTTGGTGCACCACGGTCAGCTTCTACAACGGTCCGACATGACCCCGTAAACTGTCCCGACATTTGATTCCGGTCAGCTTCTATAACGGTCCGACATGACCCCGTAAACTGTCCCGACTTTGATTCCGGTCAGCTTCTACAACGGTCCGACATGACCCCGTAAACTGTCCCGACTTTGATTCCGGTCAGCTTCTACAACGGTCCGACATGACCCCGTAAACTGTCTTCTACATCGGTCCGACATGACCCCATAAACTGTCTGCTACATCGGTCTGACACGACCATACCGTGTCTCCTATCCTGTTTTATTTTATTTATCAGTTTACTTTCCTGTTTTGTTACTCTCTCCAAACTCAAGTTGGCTAGTACCTATCCTCCTTGAGTTTGAGGGGGGCTGTTAATGTAAATTGTAAACATACCTACTCTCCACCTACCACCTCCACTTCACCTACACCACTCCACCTCCACTTCACCTACTCCACTACACACTCCACTTCACCTACTCCACCATTCCACCTCCACTTCACATCTCCTATATAATGTACATACAATACATCAATAATATCAATCAATATATACATATCAATCAATAATAATACATCAATTTCTAACACTTTCATTGATGGATGATGACAACCTTGCTTTTTTACTAGTTTGTTTTCCCTATCTAGAATTTTTTTTTACCACTCTAATCAACAAGATGATTTCATTGGATTTCCCCTTTGGGTTCAAAATTGTAGCTGATGAAAACTACGCAGTAGGGTATTTGTAAAAAGAAAATTATTGTTGTTAAATTTCAACCATTGTGGTTATATTGGTGTAAATTTTATGAACCATTGGTAGTAATAAATATTATGACACCTTTGAGCTACTGTTACCTAACCCATACCACAAACATTTGCCCATCCCATGTTGGCTTTGAAAACATAAAAGGTTTTTAGGGTTTGGAATGATGTGAGAATAAATTAGAGAAGAAGTCTAGTATTTAAAAAAAAAAAATTATACAAATGCATCTAGAATGATGTGAGAATAATATTTTCAATACTATGTTAGTTTTTGTCAAAACAAATGGCAGTAGTAATATCAGTAGTGAATTGCTGAATATAATCTCTTAAGGAGATTTTGAGTATATCCCCAATACTGTGGAGCACTCCTTCAGTCATAAATTTATATAGAAAAAGTAGTTGCCTGACAATAACAACAACAATATATATATATAAAGTGGTCACTGGTCATTGAGTGTGTGAAAGCTTACTAAATATTAAAATTAACTACATGAATGATGTCAGGGTGAGGTGTCTTATCTTGTTGAGGGACTTGTGTGAGGCAGTGGGAAGAAGATTGAGATAATCTGTTGCCATGAAAAGCTCCTAATACGTTGATTATGAGCACTTGCAGTATTGGCATTGAAGTCACCTCCAAGAGCGACAAGAAACCCATCTTTTACTCTTGGTTTTGTGATAACTTCTACCCATATTTTACTGCAAATGAAGTTGGGTTTCCTCCTCCCCTTAACTCTCTGTGTACTTTGAATCTTGTATAATATCCTAATATAAGAGATGAAAAATCCTGAAAATGAATAACCAGACAGAAACCATAGAGATTTAGTCATCAGAACTAAATTTAAAAAATAAAATGCTATTTACTATTTAGTGGGCAAATATTAGTGCTAGTGCTTATTAGTGTACCTCTGTAGCTTCTTTGGTTTGTAAAGTGGATTTGGGCGGGTTACGTGTCCTTCAACTTAGCCACACATACGACAGTAGAAAAGACACGAAGCTTCACTTCCAATACCATTCTTCCTAGAAATTTCCCAAAACAGCGATCTGCTATTTGCCTATTTACCAAAGCTCCTCCCTGCAAATTTTCTTGCAGATTTTGGGTTACCCACGTGGAATTCAAATTATCCACGCCGACAATGAAGAAGAAAACAAATTTTATCCCTTTGAACAGCAGGGGATTTTGCTTTCCATGCCATGTGTTCTTGTAACATGATTTCTCACAAGATATACATATCTTCTGGATGGACTTGTTGTTACCCTGTTCTTCCCACCACTGTCAGCATTGGTGCTGCAAGAAAATTGATCCCGTGTGCTGGAAAAGAAATCTGCAGAGTGTACCGAATTAGTATCCAATTGATGACTTCCATGTCATTTGGCTACAGAGCTTTCTGTGGCGGTGAGTCGATGACCGATTATATAAAACCATATATATATATATATATTATGCGATACCAACTCTCAAATCGGAGTATATGATTTTTTGGTATGCAATTTTTTTCTTTTTTTTTTCTTCTATGTAGAGATTTTGATATTAGATTTTTATGTTTTTGTATTGTCTTGGTGTTTGTTATTGCATTCACGAATTTCACACATCATCTGTTTGACAATATATCCATAAGAGTCAAACAAGTGGGTTCAGGTGAGTGTTCATGGACTCTGATCTCTCTTTGATTCTGTGTTTCTCCCTCTCTATTTTGGTATCCGAACTCAATCAATTCATTTGAATTGGGAATTGGTGTGTTATGTTTTGTTAGATCTTTGATTTAGTTTTTTTTTTTGAGTTTTATATCAATGTTTAGCTTGATTTTGAAATGGGTTGTTTGCTTTTGTACTAAATGATTGATTTAATGTTTCTATGAACTCATAACTTCATTTATTATGACCTAAGAACATTTTTGGTAATATTTGGTAAAATTAAGGACATTCCGAGTTGATAACATAGGGTGTGTCAAACAGTATTAACATTAACAACTTGCCCAAAAACAATTGGAGCAGAAGAGTTAGCGACTAAAGAAGCCGCCATATTTGAGTAAAAATTTTAAATACAGCATGTTAATGTAAATTGTAAAAGTAAATGTAAATTACCACTCCCACTCCACCTACCACCTCCACTACCACCTTCACTCCCACTCCACCTACCACCTCCACTACCACCTTCACCTACTCCCAAATCCTCTCCTATATAAATCCTTGTAATATATATCAATTAACACATCAATCAACAACATTCAATACAACATTTTAATACACAATTCTTTCTCTTTATTTATACATAAAACTTACACAGCAAATCAGTTAAATAATAACCAGATGTCCCGCTTCCATCTCCATACTGAAATAAATCACCACACTGATTACTCTGTGAAGAGCATTCAGCAGCTGTAGGTTGAACTACATAAGCACATATTGGGTTAGAGCAAGAAACCAGAGACGCAATTGACAAACTGATTATGCTGTGATGGATGAACTCCACCTGTCCAAAAATAAATAAATAAAACGTAGAATACATAATAAATAAGTAAATAAAGATAATAAAACTTTTTAGGAGTGTAATATGGGGAGGGGATATTGGTTATAATAATTGCATATGTGAAGTTATAATTGCATATGCATGTGTGAAGTTATAATTCTGTCAATTGTTGGTGTTTCTCTCTTGTTCTCATGCTGCTAGGCAAGATTTAAGCCTAGGGCCCTAATCAATCTGTACCACACCGGTTGATGACCTGAGCCAAGACCTTAGAGATCTTTTTTTCTCTGTTTTATGTATATCAGTGTATGCAGCTCATTTTGTTTTTTTTTATTTGGACAATGCATGGGATCATATTGTCTCCCCTTACAAAACTCTTAAACAAGCGTTTACTGACTTTGTTTATGAGCAGATATCCAACAGCAAAATAAACAACACTGTGAATAGGAAATAGAGGAAATTAAGAGGGGAATCAAGTCTGGTAACATTACACCAGATGCTTCAAATATCAGGTTCTCAGATAAGGTACTTGATGAGCAAAAGCATGCCATCAAGATTTCTGATGAGAAGGTGGCTTTGGCTGGTCCAGCATATGAGTTGGTACAAAACATGGCACTCTGTCATTCCGACTCTGCTAAGTGACCACATTGTTATACTGATGATTAGCATATGTCGTGGTTCCATAATTCTTAGGTTTTTTTTAAATATTTTTTTTTAATTCATTGATTGTTAGAGGCTAAAATATCTTAGTGGATATCTTGTTCCTGAGTTTGCTTTCGACTCAACTCAGCAAGCCTTAACCCCATTTTCTTTGGGTTGGCTACATGGATTGGTCATTAGTTGGCATTATTCAAAGCCACATCCCAACTACTTGAGTGCAGTTTCTTTTTCTTTTTTTTGACTGGACAGTAGTTTTGAAGCCTAGCTAGTATTTGGGTGGCATCCCAATTAACCTAGGGGTAAGTGTTTTAGACATGTTTTAAGTTGTAGTCAAGTATTTTATTATTTGTAACCTATTCTGCAAGTAATAGTCGACTATTTATAACCTGCATATTGTTTATTGAATATAACTTGAGCCATGTCCTTTTTGAGGAATATATTGATTTTCTGTTCCATACAATTCTACAAGTAGGGCCCTTTAAGGATTTCATCACTCTTTGTTTAATGATTATGTCTGATTTCTACAATGAAGCTCTTAATGAAATTTGTTCTTGAGTATATTTCTTGGTCTTTATTGGATTGAGTCTCACATAGACTCTCCATTCCAGACATCCACCCATCCTGATTCTATTTGAAAATAGATTGAATTCTTGGGAAAGACTATGGTACATATGAAGGGTGTGTACCGTATGCACCTGATAACTAAAGAAGAAAATGGAATAACTTCATACTTTCTGAGTCACAACTTAAAAAAAAATAAAATAAAATAAACAATAACCAAACAACACATGAGGCATAACCAATGATCTCAAGAGTCATAACTAAAATAAGATCATTTTCTTATTTTATCCATATATCATTTACATGCAGGAAATGATATATGGGTAAAAGAATTTAGGGAAATTCTACTCAAGTTATATCGTTTAGCTTGATTTTGAAATGGGTTGTTTGCTTTTGTACTAAATGATTGATTTAATGTTTCTATGAACTCATAACTTCATTTATTATGACCTAAGAACATTTTTGGTAATATTTGGTAAAATTAAGGACATTCTGAGTTGATAACATAGTGTGTGTCAAACAGTCTAACAAAGAAACTCTTCCCTACATGGTTTTGCCTTAGCTGATATCAAGAATCAGAGTATATGGGCCAATTGTTATTGAATGGTCAATGAACTTTAATTGAGTGAGAGTGACTGATATTTTAGAAAAATTATATTAAAATTTTGAATGAGAATCATGATTGGTGGCCTGTAAGTAGTAATGAAACTCGATAACAGGCACCATTTATTTGTATAGACGTCTGCATATTATGCTTAATTACTAATTTGTAAATTTTGGTGCTTACATTAATGTTTTTTGTTGAAAATACCAATTAAATCATATCAAATCCAGTTTTGAGTTTTTGATTGTTAGTTGCATCTCATTTTTGGTTTCTAATTAATAACCAACTTTGAGTTAAAATTCTATTTATAATCAGGTAGTAATTGTTATCATTTTCTTCTTTTTCTTTTATTTACCCCTCTTTCTCGACAAGGAACTATGTTGCTATTGTTTTAAATAAATTTCTTTAATATGATTTTGTTGATCTATATTATCACTTTTCTCTTGGATTCATCCTAAATCTAAGAATCATCTTTCATCGTCAAAATCTAAAATATTTTATGGTTAATGGTTATTTAGCTGAGTTTGCTACCATGGGTTTAAGAAACACAGTAGCTGATTGAACATTTTGTTAGCTTACTTTTATAAATAACCTGAGAACTTTTAAATCATAAGAAAGGTGTGGCAACCTTGGTGCTAGAGAGAAGGAAAAGGGAGACGGCAAAAAGCAATTCTTCCAGCTAGCTAGTCCACGTAGTTCCATTTTAAGATAACAATGGGCTAATTTGTTTGTCGATTTAAAATTTTATAAAATGTAAGATGTAATTATGATTAATAAAATATAAAATATTGTGTATTTGATGTTATTTTTTTTAAAGAAAATATTGTATCTTTGCCTGGCTATATTATTTCTATTAACGATAATAGTTATCATCAAATGAATTAAAACTCTGTTTAAAATAATAATATAAATAAATAAATAATTTACGTTAATGGTTCTTATATTTTAGGTGAGATTTTACTTTAATTCTTACAATTTCAATTTCAATTACATTAATCTTACATTGTTGTAAATGTCACTTCCCCTTTGAATAATTTTGGTAATATTTTTGATGAATTTTAACGAAGGGTCTATATTAAAATGAAAATAAAAAGTAGAGCTAAAATCAATGCAATTAAGAGTATAAGGCCTAAAATAAAATCTCACTTAAATATAGAGACTAATAATGCAATTTATCTTTTATAAAAATCATATAAATTAAAAGAGAAATCATGATCTTATTGTAGTAATTCAACCGTTTATATTTAACAAAATGAATTAAAAAAAATTATATAAACTTATATCGGTTTAGAATGTATGATGTTAATTTTAATTTGAACTATTAAATTATAGGAAATTATATTTACACACCACCCAACCTCTCAGCACATCATTTATTTAGTACACATCAAATTTCATTTGAATATTTTAATTTTTTTCTCAATTCCCATCATTAATTTATATTTAATACCAAAATGCCTTTTCTTTCTTAATCACAAACTCAAACCCTGACCTAGCATCACCACCCATTGCTATCGTTGCCACCACCGAAATTAACAACCGTCCGTTGCCATCCCCTCCCTAGCCACTAGCTCTCCCTAACTCCTCCCTTCACTGCCACATTGTTTCCAACACCCTCCCACTATCGTTCTGCATTATTCTCAATCCACCACCGATTTGCAACCATCCTTCGCTGTCCCTCCTTCCATCACCTCAGTGATCGACCTCCCCTGTCTCGTTGCCCTTCTCTAGTCCTTTCCCAACCTGGCTCTCAACCATTACTCCCTCTTCAAGTACCATTATAATCGACCATAACTACCCTACTACCACAACCTGACACCTCTGTAATCCTTCCACCTCTAGGATTTCACCAGACAACGAGAGAGAGAGAGAGAGAGAAAAAGAGAAAGAGCGATTTGAAAAAGCAAAAGAGATGACTGGTGGTCATGGCTATCACCGCCATCCTGCACCTAGGTCTAACATCCCAACTTGAACCTTAAATTTAGGAAAAGAAGAAATGGATGCAGTGAAAAGGGTAGTGGTAAAGGCGATAGCTGTGGCCGATGGTGATGGTGGTGGATGTGGTCGGTGGTGGTTGTGGTTGTGGCTTTTGTGGTGTGTGAATTGAGAAATTTTGGGTAATGTCTAAAAGAGTAATTTTGTTGAGAGATACAATATGAATTAAAAAAATAGTAAATAGTGTGCACTGAGAGAAATTATGGTGTGTAAATAGAATCACCCTTAAATTATATATGAAAAATTATAAATTAAATAAAAAAGTAACAAAATGAATTTTAATTTTTAAATTATAATATTTTGATTTATTTTAAATCTAGACCATAAACATACTTCCTTTAAATAAAATTGAAGCGAAAAATATATTTTAGTCATTAAATTCAATGTAAAGTGTAAATAAAATGTCTAAAATATTATTTTTCACTAAGTTTAATAATAACTAAAAATTTATTTTATTACAATAATCAAATTCTTAGGCTCTGTTTGGTTGTATTCTCAAAATACAATTCCACCATATCATTCGCGCTTCACGTTTGTTTAGGAGTTTCAAATCATAATTTCACTCACTTTTAAAAACCCGGTCGAAGGCAGAAAAATTTGGACTAACTGGTCGTCCTACCAAACGTCTCACCAGTCGTCCGGCCGGCTAACCGGAACAGTGTAAATAATTTTTTTTTTTTTTTTGCAATTGACATATGTTAATTTTTATATATTCGAAAAAAATATTTTCTGAATTTTTTTAAAAAAATTATGTGCTTTAATAAAATTTTGAGTTGTATGTTTGGTTATGAATTGTAAGTTTTTGTATCAAATATCATATGTCACATCAAAAATTTCTCACTCAATTCAAAACTCTCTTCAAAACTCTTTCACTAAATAAATTTTTCACACTCAAATCATAATTTCAAAATTCACAAACTCAAAATATAACTTCTATTCTCAAATCATATTTAGAAAGTTCTACCAAACGCAAACTTTGTTCTTGTTGATAAATTGACTTTGATATTTTAATGATATTAAAAAAAAATCAATTGTGGGATGTCTACTAAAATTTTTGAATCTATTTAGAGGCTCCTCTAAGATATATAGATACAAGTCACTTTTTTCCATATGTCTTACAGTGTGTACGTCGAATTTGGTTTAGGGTTCACTATTTTCTTCTTGTTCTAGGCTTACTGCCCTAAAACTAGGGTCTTTTTGTTTTTTGGAAAAATGCTTGAGAGCACTAAAAGGGGATCACTAAATAGAGCACTAATGATATGGTAGTGGGTCCCGCCTACTTTCTATGCTTTGTTTTTATTTTTTTATTATTTTTTTGTCATTCCCAATATATTAGTGCTATTAGTAATGTATTTTTTAGTGCTCTAAATCATTGTTGTTGTTTTTTGTTTTTTTTAGTTGTAAACTAGAGTATTATTTATTTTTATTTTTTTTGTGTGCCCATATAATTAGCTAGTGTCACAACTCACGGGCATCTGGGGCAACAATCAACATAGTTCTTGATTTTAAAATATTTTTTTTTTAAAGGAGAGTCTTGGAGGAAAATTTATATATATATATATATATATAACAGTTTCTTATAAATAAAATTACTATCTTTACACAATTTTTTTCTTTTAAAATAAAAGATTTATATTGAACACATCATTACCTACAAAATTTCTATAATTATTTGAGAGTAATTGAACATTTTAAATAATTTCACAATATCTCTATATTTGTTTAAGCCCAAAAGAAAATTAAATTAGCCCAAACCAAACCAATTGCAGTGAGCCCACTCTACCAACCTCAAACAGCTAATCCAGAATGGATGGGCCCAAGGCTTGTTTGGGAAGTAGAATTTGGCTTGTTTTGAGAACATAATTAAAAGTGACTTTTTTGCTTTTTGATTTTTTGGATCACATCCATTTTCTATTTTTTACACGTTTTTTCAAGAAAAAAAATCAAAAATAAATAAAAAATAAATTTTTATAGATAAAAAGTTAAAAAATTACTATAAATTATCACATCACTTTTTTATAGATAAAAAGTTAAAAAATTACTATAAATAAATTTTTTTGTAGGGATTAGAGATACAAGGTTTGCAAATCAAAGCTTGCTGGTTAAATGGTGGTGGAGATTTGCCTTGGAGGATGATTCATTGTGGAAGCAAGTTATTTGCAGCAAGTATGGATCAGTAGGAGAGAGATGGATGCCATCATTTAGTACTTCTGCTAATACATCTACTGAGAGGGTAATTTGTACCTAAATTGGGCCGAGCTGGGAAAATGGGCCGTTCTTTGGGCCATAGTAAGAAGGGCTGGATGAAAGGGGGCTTGTAGTTAGCCCAGTCCTGGTAAGCTTTATTGTTATCCCGGTCCGAAAGAACCTTGAAGTTAATCCGATCTAGAGCAGCTTTGCATATAGCCTGGTCACCGTACTCAAAGTTAACCCGGTTGTGGCTTATCGTGGTTATCTCGGTCAGAACCTTGCTATTTGTTAGCACGGTCTGATCACACCATGGTTTGTACATGAGAAACCGAGGTAAGAGCAGTGAAAGGAAGAACCAAACTAGCTATAGTTCGGTCTAGTCTGCGGCTTAGCATAGCCATGCTTACCTCAGTCGTGTTGGAATTCGACTATGGTAAAACCATCTCACTTGGTTTAAGCAGTGCGGATGAGTGTTGAAGGATAAGCATTATCTTTCAGGAGTATGACTCCTAGGAGGACTCTACATGGATGAGTAAAAGTCCTACTAGGATTGCGCCACGCAAAACCTATAAAAGCTCATAACATCACCTATGGAGAGGTAACATAACTTTGATTCTGGAATACGCAGAGCTTTGTCTATTTGTCTATTTTTGCTGACTTAGGCATCAGAGAGGTATCCGGCACACACCCGCCGGCTAGCCCACATTTGTGTTTTCAGGAAGTAAAGCGACGACGTACGGAGGAGTGCAGACTTGATCAACAGGATTATACGAGAAGATTTATTTCTTTCCCGTACATCTACTATATGGAGGGATATCTTAAATATGGTCCTGTCTAATACTAGGTTACAAAGCTTCTTTGAAAAGAATATGGAAATTACGATTAGGAATGGTTGTAGAATTTGGTTCTGGAAAGATAAATGGAGGGGTGATTCAAGCCTGATGTCACAATCTCCTAGATAATATCAGTTATGTACTGAAAAAGGATATATCATTGAGTGGGCAACTCCCAAGGTATGATAGGCAAAGCGGGTAAGTATTCGAATTCAGAAGACCCTTGCATGTGTGGGAGATGGAAGAGTTGGATAGACTTCATAATCTGTTAGATGAAGGGCCAAGGTTGATTATGAACCTGGTGGATACTCCAAGATAGAAAGCAGATCAAGTTGGGTAAGGTGTGTTATATGTATAAGAGTTGGGAATTGTCTTTAGGAGTTGAAATAGAGTCAGTATCTTTGATTTGGCATAATTTCTCCCCTCCCAAAGCTAAGTTTATAACATGGTTAGCTTGGAAAAGAAAGATGAAAACATTGGATTTCTTGCATAAAATTGGAGTGTTAAGAGGAAATGTTGATCTGTCCTGTGTTTTGTGCAAATCTAAACCGGAGTCATTAAATCATATTCTGCTTTGGTGCCTCGTAGTATGGAGAGTTCGGTCAAGTATTTTGGATTGGTGGGGATTGTGCTAGGTTTTACCTGGGACTCTACACTATTTGATGCAATGGTGGGTGGGTTAGAAATTCAAAAAGAAAGAGAGACAAATTTAGAGAACTTTACTAGTGGCTGTGATTTGGTCAGTATGGAAGTATAGGAATGAGTGTCTTTTTTCTGATACTCAACCAAACACTGTGGCCCTTACTGATCTTATTAAAGTAAGGATGGCAATCTGGTTTAAAGTTGTGGATGCTGATTGCATTTACTTTGTCAATGATATTGTGCAGAATTTCCAACGGGTGAAAAGGAGTATCGGATGGCTTGAGGTGGAGTTGTGAGCAGAGGTGATGTATGGAGGATAGACTGTTGCCACGGCTGATTGCTGCTGGTCGATTTTTTTTTTTTTTCTGTTGTTTATTGGTTCTGGTTGTTTGTCTCTGTGCTCTTATTGGGGTGTGGTTTGTTTTGGTGTATGTGGTTGGTTATTCACCAACTCTTGATGGTGTGCTAGCATATGATTGGACAGAGTTATCAATACCAACCTAATTGAAATTAATTTCGTTATGATACCTTTTGTACTCATCCCTACTCTTTATTAATGTAATTTTATCTTGGTTCATCAATAAAGTTTACTCTCTTTTGCTAATAAACTTTTAAAAAAAATACTCTTATCCCATTTCTATGTTGCTATTCAAAGTAAGGGGTCTTTCTTTTATATAGTCTTTCACCTGTTTAATGGATGATAAAGATCAACTTGATCCAAGAGGTATCGTTAGCCTTCTAAAATATTCTTGAATTTTTTATCTTTCCACTATATTTTAGAATTCTCTAAATAATTCTAATACATAATGGAGTTTTTATATATACTTTTCTAGAATACTTTAGAACTTTTTAAATTTTTCTAAACTTCTATAATAAACTATTAAATTCTAGATTATTGTAGGATATTCTAAAAACTTCGAGATACTTTTGAAACTTTTTTAAAATCTCCTAGACACTCTTTAACATTGTAGAATGATGTGGAAGATTTTAGAAACATTGTGTTGAATCCCAACGCAACAGACACCAGTTGATGGAGGTATAGGTTCAGCCGCTGCAGAATTTCTTTATTACAGTCGGAATGTACTTGAGCACATTAGAAAACATGTGTGGTTGTAAATTTGTCAACAATTTTATTTATGTGTTATTTTTTTTTATCTTAATTTTGTTGGGTCTTTTGGGATACAAGTTGGACCCTTGTTATACCCATATCTTTGAGGGGTGTATATTAGGAGTGCAATCCCGCTGCATACCCCCAATGGGGCCCCTACTGGTTGAAAACTCAAAAAAAAAAAATAATAATAATAATAATATTTTTTTTTTTGGGCCAATCCCGGAGTGACACCTCACTGGGGGTCGACCCCAGTGGGGGTAGGAAGCATTTTTGATTAGGAGTGGACAAATGTTGAATCAGGTCGTCATTACATAATAAGTGATTTAGCATCTGTTTAAGTCCAGCTTTGCTTTCGTTGAAAAAAATGATTTTTGATGACTTTAATTTAATATTAAAGTGTGGTGATTTTAATTAAATATTAAAGTGGGTCCTAACTATTTATTGTGTTGGGCCCAAGTGGGCCAAAAATCATTGAGATTTGAACAAGAAATTGCCTCATGATGTTAGATTTATGAATAGAATTTTAAGGGTATTTAAATCCTTTTTCTTGGTTAAAGGGTGTGAACCCATTGGGCATCCAAACTTTTCATCTTTCTGGAAAGAGGTTATGGATCCTGGTTAATGGGGCTTTAATGACCAGCCATAAAGGCTGATAGCTCTTCCTCTCTCCTCTATACATGTATAAATTGAGACCCTCCTATCAAGTCTCAATACATAAATTTTTTTGCTTCCATTTTACAAGTCAGTTTGACAGAAAGTTCCTACTGTGAGAGAGTGTTGCCACTGTTTTTGTTCGCTAAGCTAAACAGAAAGTGCTTCTGCCGTAGCAGTTTTTTGACCGCCGTATCCTGGGAGACAGACGCCGGGATTCCTCAAGCACTTGACTCGTGTGGCGGCAAAATCTGTTTTAAGGAAACTGCTACCGTGCAGACTTCGGTTTGGTTTTTTTACCATTTTATTGTTTTGTGTATTTCTGTTGAAATTTAGTTGTAATTATCAGCATATATTCTTGGTATATAATTTTGATTTCTTCATAAATCTATTTAATTAATTTCACAATTTGAACAACAGCTTTATCATCAGACCTCTACATTTGTCTAAGTCCAATTTAAAAAATAATTATAAATTTAAACCCATTTATCAGGTTATAGGTTAAAAAAATTTAAAATATTTCATAATTAAATTCAATCACAGATTATATATTTCTTAAATAAATATATTCATATCATTATAAATTGAAATATTTTGTGTATAACTTGAAATTTTTTTTAAATAAATTCAATCACACATCACTACAAATGTGAGTTTCAATAAAATTAATAAAATAGATTATAACAAAAATATATATATATTAATGTATTATAAATAAATAATTAATTAATTAATATAATAGCAGGCCCATCCAAGCTGAGTTGAAAATATAAATTTCAAGACTAATCTATTAATATTTCGAGTTGAAAATGTTAACCCAATCCAGCTCTGAGCTGAAATAATCCTTTCAAATCTTAAAAAAATAAGTTTAGTTTGAGCGAATTGTTATCCACCCTAATGTAGACCATAGGCCTCGTTTGGGAATAGACTATTTGTAACAACCCTCATACTGTTTACCGATTAATGACTGATTGATTACCGATAACCATAAACTGAATTGATTATGACTGATAATTGAACTGATTAAAAATACTGAACTGACTGACTGAAAACTGGAACTGAATTGACTGAGTCTGTACGTTTGAATTGCATTCTATCTGTCGATTGTTTATTTGATCTGTTCGTATTTTAGTGTTTAAACTGCTAATTGAAGGCCTTATCGGCGGCCGAATCCGGAATTGATTGAAATTTTATGATCGTCATAATTAATGTGATTTTATAGTAAAGTTATCTGAAAAATGATTAGGTATGATTAAATTAGATTAAAACGAGTTAATTGCAAAGTTTGCCGTAATTACCAACTTGCCACTAAGTGGGCCACTAACTCACACACCTTTGAGCCTTGTATACACTCATACACTTGAATCAAAAACCATTTCCTCAGCCCTTTTCCTTACACTAGCCGACCAAGAGAGGAGATAGAAGAGAATTGAGCTCAACTTGAGAATTGCTTGCTAATTGAAGTATGGATTGCTAGATTGAACCTCAAGACTAGTAATTAAGGACCTTAGGTATGAATTTCACCTTCTCATTCTTGTGTTTGAACTAATTCTTGCAATGTCCATGTTAAATTGTAGAGCTAAGTCATGTTTTAGTTCATACATGTTGATATAGAGCTAGCATAGCAGTAAACAGTAGGTCTTAAAGACCGAACAGTATTGATGGCCATCAATCAGTAAACAGTAGTGGTTCCACGAGGGAACCGACAGAGATCTCTGTAACAGTAACAGTCAGTAACAGTAGTTGCTAAGGATGCCACAATACAGTTCAGAATAGAGGACATACATTCATTCAATTAACAGTAACAGTTCAGAAAGCAGTACAGTTCAATTGTTCAGAAGATAATCATTTTGAACATATCTTTACACAGTTGTTACTCACAGAGTTATTTCAAAAATGTTTTGAAAAGAGAGGGTTTTAAGGTCTAAAATCTTTTGATCAAGAGGTATGAAGTTGAGATTTGACAAAAAAGGGTATGAAGTTGAGATTTGACTCTCTCCTTGCCGAAGAAACTGAACCTTTCCCCTACACAACTTCCAAAACCATCAGTCGCGTCCAAGTCTTAAAGGCGGTCAAAAATAGGGTGTCTACACCGTGTTAACTGGATCACTCAGGGTGAGAGGAATACCAAATTTTTTCATATGTCTACCATTATCAAGAGAAGGAAAACCAAAATTGAAGTGTTGAAAAATGAGGAAGGGGTTTGGGTTGATAACCCCATGGAATTAAAAAATTTAGTTAATGATTACTTTCAAAACCTATTTGCTTATACTCATACCATTAGCCTTGAACATTGGAGTAATCTAACTAAGCGCATTAGCCCTGAGGCTCAAAGAGAAATGTGTAGGAATGTCTCTGCTGATGACATTTGGAGGGCTGTTAAGAACATTAAAGCTTTTAAGGCCCCAGGTAAGGATGGTTTCCAAGTGATTTTTTACCATACCTTTTGGCCGACTGTAGGCCAATCTGTGGTCAATTTTGTTCAAAATTGTTTTTCTTCTTATACCATTCCCCCTGCGATTAATAGAACTCTTGTAGCTCTTATTCTTAAAGTTTCTAACCCTGCGAGTGTGAAGCAATTCTGGCCTATTAGCTTGTGTAATGTTACTTACAAAATTATTTCAAAAATCCTTGCTAACAAAATTAGGCCTGTTTTGAATGATTTAATTAGCCCTAATCAGAGTAACTTCATTCCGGGTCGATCCACCCATGATAATACCATTATCACTTAGGAAGTTATCCATACTTTAAAAAAGAAAAAAGGGAAGGTGGGCTTCATGGTTTTTAAAATTGATCTTGAAAAGGCCTACGATAACATTTCTTGGAACTTCCTTCACCAAACTCTATGTGAGTTCCATTTTGATGAGCATTTGGTTAACCTGATTATGAGTTGTATCACTAGTGTGAAAACAACTATTTTGTGGAATGGGGAACCCCTTGACGAGTTCCAACCTGCTAAGGGATTAAGACAAGGGGATCCCTTATCCCCATATCTGTTTGTGTTATGCATGGAACGTCTCTCGGCCATGATTTGCCAACAAGTGAAAGGTAAAAACTGGAATGGGATTAGCTTGGCTACTATATCTCACAAGGGTGATGACTATGAAATTCCACTATAAATTCATTTCTGGAAACAAACACATAGTAAGAAAAGTATATATAGCTTCCCAAAATGGAGGTAAAAATTCAAATTAAATGTAAATATAAAGCTCATACAACATTTTGGATGATGAATAGCTCTATGTAAATACTGTGCAATGTCTGAACTTTACACCACATTTTTACCAAACAATTACTATGCCTTCAATGGTGTCATAACAATCCCTAGTATAAAAGGGCCAAAAGCATGGCAAGTTTGATCATTCAAATTGAACAACTACCCACACCACACAGTTCTCACAATAATTGTAAAAATATTTTCAGATAAATATTTTCTTGGAAATCAAAAAATTTCAGGACTAACCTAGTAACAAATTCTTTCATTATCTAAAGATTAAAATAAAATAAAAAAAGAAAAAACTAGGAAAATTTTCTCCAAGTGGCGTAATAGTGTATCAAGACAAATGCACCGTTAAAAAAAACTTTCTTTCGCAATGGTAGATTTTCATGGAACAATTTTCTATTGAAACAAACATAGCCCTAGGGCAAGAAATTCAATAAGGGTGTGTTTGATTGGGGGGATAAGGGGGGATTATTTACTGTGTGGATTGTAATCCGCACAGCTGTAGTGAACTGGCCTAGACCAACAAACGTGACTGAAGTCCGAAGCTTTTTGGGATTGGCTGGATATTATAGAAGATTTGTCAAAGATTTCTCCAAGATTGCTTTACCGTTGACTCAACTGACTCAGAAGGGGATATCATGTGACTGGACTGATCAAAGAGAATCTGCTTTTCAGGAGTTGAAAACTCGATTAGTGACTGCACCTGTTCTGACCTTACCGTCAGGTACGGATGGTTATACTGTCTTTAGTGATGCTTCTCATAAGGGTTTGGGGTGTGTTTTAATGCAGAATGGGAGAGTCATTGCTTATGCTTCCCGACAGTTGAGACCACATGAAAAGAACTACTCGACCCATGACCTGGAACTTACTGCAGTAGTATTTGCGTTGAAAATCTGGCGTCACTACCTGTACGGGGTGACATGTGAAGTTTACACCGACCACAAGAGTTTGAAATATTTCTTCACACAGAAAGAACTGAACATGAGACAGCGGAGATGGCTAGAACTGATTAAAGACTACGACCTGCAGATTTTGTACCATCCGGGAAAAGCCAATACCGTTGCCGATGCATTGAGTCGGAAATCAATTGGAAACGTAGCATGTTTGCTCACCGAGCAGAAAGAGTTGCTTTGTGACCTTGAAAAATCTGAAATCGAAATTGTTTTGCGAGAACAAGGTGGAACCTTAGCTGCTATTTCTGCTCAACCGGCACTGATTGAAGAAATTAAAGAGAAACAGCAACAGGATGACTTCTTGAAGAAGATCATCGAAGAAAGAGAATCTAAACCGAGACCGGGATTCAAATTTGAGAACAATGTACTGAAATTTCATGAAAAACTATGTGTACCAAATGATACTGAACTAAAAAGGAGAGTTCTGCAAGAGGGCCATTCTGAACTGTATTGTGGCATCCTTAGCAACTACTGTTACTGACTGTTACTGTTACAGAGATCTCTGTCGGTTCCCTCGTGGAACCACTACTGTTTACTGATTGATGGCCATCAATACTGTTCGGTCTTTAAGACCTACTGTTTACTGCTATGCTAATGGATGTACCACATATGATTGAATAACTGTTCTGACTGAAATACTGATTTAATGGACTGTTTTCATTACTGTAAGGACATTTCATTCATAACCCCTTTACGCATTATGTTATTCACTGGGCTTTAGCTCACTGTTTTATATATATATGTAGGTGCTCAACCATCAGATCGGAGCTAGGAGCGTGGGTTAGACTCCAGTTTTGTCAAGCCAGCCTTTGTGCCTCACTGCGAGGTTCCGAGTTGCCATGCTATGGCTTTGGGGTGTCTTGTTTTTCCCCCTTCTGTACCGTCTACTATTCTGTATAGACTGAATGTCTACTATACTGTTATCAAGAGATTAGGTCCCTGTACTGTGTGACTGTAAATTTTGTATTGACTGTACTATTTGTATATGTGGTTTGTATATGTGAATGCATGAAAAATCTTTTTGACATACAGACTGACACAGCTCAATGGACATTATTCATTTACTGTATTGGCTTCCGCCAGGCCCTGTACTCTGTTTTACTATTCTACTGTTCTGCAGGCCTTCGGTAATCTCGGATTACTGGCCGGTTACGGTGCTAAACCCATAGAGCCGGGTTTGGGTCGTGACACTATTTTAGTAATTTTTTAATTTTTTATGAAAAGATGTGCAGAAAAGTAGAAAGAGTAATATAGCAACTTATAGTGACTTTTTAACTTTTTAGTTAAAACAGAAAGTTGCCAAACGAGACCATAGTATTCCCGCATCTATTTATTTTAAAGGGCAAATTACAAACACCCCTCGAGGTTTGGTGAAAATACAAATTCTCCCCTGAGGTTTGAGAAATTACATCCCGCCCTTTGAAGTTTATATTTTCATAACAAATTGTCCCCTAAGGTTTTTATTTTCATACAGATTCCCTCTTAATTTCTCTTAATTTGTTATGAAAATTTGATTCTCAAGAAATAATTTATAATTTCTCAAATCTTAGGAAAGAATTTATATTTTTATCAAATCTCGAGGGTATTTATAATTTGCCCTATTTTAAATCAGGGGGAAAAACTCAATGTCAGTGTGTTCAACATCAATATGCGGAGAGATGGGAGGAAAACACATAAATACAAAATGTAATACAAAACTGATACATCCTTAAAGTGGTTTGACGTTGGTTAATATAATAAATTTTTTTAGTTTATGACTTTTTTTAGTCTTATTTGATTTTTGTTTTGAGATTTTTTTAACTTTTTTGAAAAAAAAGTATAATGATTATAGATAAAAAATAATATTTTATTTTATTAACTTGTATGGCTTATTTTGTTTTTTTATATTTTTTTTAGTCTTACAATATTAGCCAAACGAGCGCTAACTCTATACAACGTAGTCATAGATTTATAATCTGTGTTCATGGATAGATTTGGATAAACAAAAAAAATTCTTTTTCAAAAGGTTATCCAAATCCACTATTTGTTTCTAACTTTACGAAAGTCATGAGTTTAATTTCTCTTGAATTAAGAAAGTGCAAACACTTAGGTGCTTTGGCTAAGGTAAGAAAATTTTCTCTCATAAATATTAATCTAACAACTAACATTTGTCGATTAAAAAAAAAAAAAACAAAAAAACACAACAACAACAACATTTACCCAAGCACTAAGCTGAGAAGCAGCTATAGATTATGTTTTCTCCAATGCCAGTACTAGTGGAGGAGATGAAGCACTCATTCTGAAGCTGAAAAATGGGCTTATTCTGGGTGGTGATTGTTTCCTCCCTCGCGATCCTCCTTCTAGAATCTGACACCACCTCCGACCTCCTCTTCTTCGCTCCAGAAGCTGCATTTTTCTCAACTCTCCGTCTGGTAACATACTCTTCTGGAATAAACACATCCATAATATCTATATTTGTGTATATATATAAGGTGAAACTTGATGAAAGAGACTGTTGATAATTCGGGGTTTTGGTAGATAGATCCATTTCATGAGGTGGGTAATGGGTGGAATTTATATATGGGGGGGAAGTTGGGACATCTATGGGCGTTTGTACCTTGTTTTTTGTTTTTTTTTATTGAAACTAGCAACGCCATAGTAGTTACAAGGTGCACCACTAACTGGGTGCAAATTGTTTTTTTGTTTTTTCAAAGTTGGGTGACTTTGGGTGTGCGTTTTGTGACTGGTTTTGCATTGCACACCAACCGTGTGTTTCTGTGTTTGTTTGAAAGAGACAGAAGGCTGCATTAGTTCAGAACTAATGTTGAACCCAGAGCATGTTGTTTTTCTCAATGCTGTCTCCTCTTCAGCTTTTTGGTTTTGGAATTTTAGGGGGCGATTGAAATGATCTATATTTTTTAATTTTTTATTAAAAAAAAATATAAAAAAATAATAAAATTGATATGACTTAAAAAAATAAAAAGTTAAAAAAAGAAGTATACTTTGGTCCCGTTTGTTTGGGGTTATAGGAAGGGAATTGGGATTATTAATACCTTGGGTATTACTAATACTTTGTTTATTTTAAGAGATGGCCTTAGGACTACTAATACCTTGGTATTATCAATATCCTTGGAAGGGAGATTTATAGTGAGGAGGTAGAGATGGTATTAGAAAAATAGTGAGGAGGTTAAAAAGTTTTTTTTTTATATATTGGGAATTAAAAAATATTAATATTTAATTTTTTTATTTTTTTATTTGTTTTATTATTTTATATAAAAATAATTTAACAATTTCTTACTATTAATCCCCTGACTATCAATCCCTCCATTCTATCTCTAAAAACAAACGGGGCCTTTGTATATTATGTTAAATAGTACCTTATATCTCGTTTAAGGATTAAATATTTTAGTTAAAAAGTCAAAAGATTATTATAAATTATCACATCACTCACTCTCTCTATTTTTATGTATATCTTTTCACAAAATATTAAAAAATTAATAAAATAGTCTTGTTGACATAAATTAGTTTGTTATACTTCTAAAATCTAAAAATAAAACAAAATAAAAAATCTAATAACAAAGAAACTGATTGGACACATTCTTGATTGACTTATGTATAAGTAGAAAAATTGAATCTATAATTTATTCATAATCAAGAATTCTATATCAAAAATCTTGTTACTCTGTTGTGTTTTATTTACAATCATTAAGAAAATCCCGAGATATTGAAATCTCAAGTCATGTTTCAATTCAGTGACCTTTGAGTGAAATGAGGCAATGGGCGAAATAGTTTTCAAAACAAAGAACACTTGGCGCTTAGAGCAGCTTCAATAGGGATGTTAAAATTTAGTAATTAATGAACATAGCAGAAAATAGACTCAATTTTCTATGTCAGTGTTTGTTAGTTTAGGTGTTGTTTGATAAAATTAAAAATTAAAAATTAAAAATTAAATATTGAAAATTGGATATTGGATTTTGAATTTTTTGAGTTGAAAAATTATTTAATAAAAATTTAAGTGTTGAATTAAAAATAAGTTATTTGATATGTATAAAATCAAATTTATTATTTATTATTTTTAAATTATATATTTTAATTTTTATATTATGATAGTGGTGGTGATAGTGGTGGCAATGGTATAATGGTGGTGATAGCAACGGTAGTGGTAATAAATGATGGTGGTGTTTATAGCAATTATGACAATCATAATAAAGATGATTGTAGTAGTGGTGGCGGCGATGGCATGGTGGTGGTGATAGTAGCTGTAGTGATGGTAATGGTGGTGGTGGTGGTGGTGGTGATAGCAGTGACGGTGGTGGTAGCAGAAGTGATGGTAGTGATGGTAATAGTACTAGTGGTGGCATAATAGTGGTGGTGGCGGTGGCGGTGGCGGTGGCGGTAACAGTAAAAATCGACATGGTGTTGGATCGATGGTAGCGATAACTGTAGTGATGGTGGTTGTGTGGTGGTAGTGGTAGCGCTAGTGGCAGTGGTGGTGACGGTGGCATGGTGGTGATGGTGGCAGTAGGTAATAGTGGCGGTGACATGGTGGTGGTGAATTTATAATAGTATATATTGATACTTACGTCTAGTATTTATAAATTCAGTTAAAATTAAATAAATTTTATATGATTTAAATTTTTAAGTAAAAATAATTATAATTAATAAACAAATTTAATTGATTATCACTCACCCAATTGAATTTTAAATAACGAATTATATTATCCAACACCTCCTAATTAGCCTATGAATACTCCAATGGACAAGTTAGGATATATGTTAAGGTGTGCATTCGATTAGTGTGCCCCCCACTTGTAAGTAAAAATTTGGAGTATAAAATGAATAAATTCTTTAACTAAGTTTCTACCTATCTTATGATATGATGTAATTTAATGTTCAAGTACGACAATTTTTTTGGGTGAATAAGTAGAACAAATTACTCTGAAGTCTTTAATATTAATTAATTTCGGAAAAGGCGCATTTGTCAAGGTGGACAACACATTTATTATAGAGCCCATTGTATTTGGACCAAAAAAAAGAAAAATAAAATAAGGCCCAAAGCATTAGATTGTCTAGTTCACCCTCGTGAGCCCTTTTAATGGTTTGATCAGTTTGTCTTTCAAATCTTTGTAGATTATCCATTTTCAAAGAAATTGATATTTAGTATGACTTTAAAAAAATTTAAAAATAGGTTATATCTAATCTTATTTTTTACTCTTTTTTTCCTCACTTTCAGATACAAATCAGTATTAATGTGGATCCCATTGTTGTATTTAGAAGTGAGAAAATGAGATAAGAAATAAGATTATGTATAATATTGTTAAAAATTTATTTCTTGAAAATAAATTTGATAAAATCATGTGAGTGCAATTATTAAAAAGAAAATGTTTAGTAGCTCAAAAATTTGTGACTCAAATGGCTCAAATCAGTCAAAACGACATCGTTTTGAGTGATTTGAGTCATTTGAACCATAAAATTTTGAACTACTTAACATTGTTGAAAATTAACTGATCAAATAATCAAAATGAGGTCCAATAATGAGTTCACAAGACTGAACTAAAAGATTCAATTTTTTATGAAAACTAGACACGATATTTGAGAAGATGGTTATAATCAACTTTTTAGTTAAAAGCTCATAATAGGCTGATTATATCAGTTTCTTATGAGAGAGGGAAGTGGATTATAATATAAGAAGTTGATTATAACCCACTTCCCAAAAGACCCATCAAATAAGATGATCACCGAGCATGTTTGTAACGCCCCGACCCTTTACACGTCATCGATATTGTCCGCTTTGGGTCATGCCCGCACGGATTTGTTCTTCCCAGTGGGTCACCCATCCTAGAGCTACTCCAGCCTAAGCACGCTTAACTAGAGTATTCTAATAGGGATTTCACCACTTGGGAAAAGGTCTCGATGCTATATAAGGGTCCAGGTTTTTACTTTTATAGCCCAGAAACTCCACTCCATTCCCGATGTAGGACACCGGGGCCTTACAATGTTATTTTTAAACCATGTTGAGACTGTTATATATTTCAATGTTGATAATTAATCATTGTTAGTTTTAAACCATTGTCAAAAAATTTATAAGGTTTTTTCTCAACTTATTTCAATTATTTATGTACAAATTCTTTTAATAAAATAAAATATAAACAATTCAAATAAATTATACAAAACAATCCTTTGGTCTATCCAAAGTAAATTGTTAACCACCGAAATTAAACCCTATGTTAGGGTCAAAAAGACGAGGTACAAACTAATGAGAGAAATCATTATCAAAATGTCAAAAAGTCCATTTTAAAAAAGCACGCCAACCGACCATTTTAGTTTCTTTTTTCTAACACCATGTGCTGGCTTGGATTGCTTGTGAGGTATTTGCTAACCACCATTGTGTCAACATTTTTCAACTCCTAAAATATGACTCAATTACTACCCCCGAGAAAGTTATCCCAACAAAGATGAAGAATAAAAAAATAATAAATCATTTTTTTGGTATCTTATTCGACCGAATAAGTTGAGACTCACGTGTCCCACTTTATTGAAATTTTATTTTTCTAAAATAAAAATATAAAATTTCAAAGCTTATTTTTATTGATTTGATCGATTTTAATTGATCACAATTAATATAAGTTTATATAACTTTCGTTTGAGATGTGAGTTGATTTTTTAACTTTTTAACTATCTTAACTTAAGTTAAAAAGTCTCGTTTGGATGAACTTTTTTGGCCTTTTTAATTTTTATTAAAAAAAATAAAATATTTATAATTTAAATGTGATATTTTATCTTATTGACTTATTAATTTATTTTATTTTTTATAACTAAAATAACTAAAAAAAAACCATGCCAAACATAGCCACAAATTCCTACAAAAATGTAAAATCCTTTCACGGACTAACTACTATGTGAATTAGTGATAATTTAAAAGTCACTATAAAGCCACAATACAAAAAGAATTTCAATCCCACTATTTAAAATTCAAAATAACCACAAAAAAAAAAAAAACATAAGCCTTCGTTTGTGACGTGAGTTGATTTTTTAACTTTTTGATTATTTTTGTATGAGGCTAAAAAGTATAATCTGGGATAGGTTTTTTAATATTTTTGACTTTTGTAAGAGAAAAAATAAAATGATTATTCTTTGGATATAACATTTTGTCCTATTTAGTTAAAATAATCAATTTTGTCCTGTAATACTATTTTAACCCAAATGAACATGCCAAACATAAATTGGAGTAAATCTTTAAGGCCTGTAAATCCTGAAAAATAGTTTTTATTATTATGTGCAAACTTATATCAATTATGTGTTTTAATTATATACGATTGAACTTTCTCCTTGTCCAAACAGTGTAAACCTCAATTGAGAACCCTAGAATGACATGTTGAAGACTCACAGAGAGGCCACCTGGAAGCCATGCATGACTCTTTCATTCCAATGGTGCCTGTGATCCTTTACTTGGCATATGGCATGTTTGGAGCTACAGCTAAACCCCGCCACTAATCCCCCATCAATCCAGCAAGGAAATAAATGTAGGACAATCTTCACTGTATTTAATTAAGTTAAATTCTGTTGTGTACAAAACAACAACAAGAATATAAAGAAATAAAGAAAATGAGAGAATTTGTTTGATTACAAAAATCAAACTCGAAATAATAAATAAATAAATAAAACCACAGATTTTATTTTGTTACAAAAACAAAAAATAAAATCTGATTAAAAAAAATAAATAAAAACAGAATAAAATTAAACAATTTACTTGGTTAATTTATTTGAATAACTTTTCTGATCAAGTCCAGTGTTTAACACTGTATCCTTAAGACAGATTCGTCCTCTCCACGGTGCTATCAGAATTTGGACGTCTATCTCCCAGGATAAAATGATCTTATCAACGAATAAAAGCAGCACTACAATTTAATCGTTCGTCGAACACACAAAGTGTTTAGACTCTTTCTTTCAGAAATAAGATGCAGCAAAATGCAGAGATTTAAAGCAGAGAATGGAGTACGAAAATTGGAGTGAAATCCAAATGGGAGGCTAGTCTATTTATAGATGTAAAGGTGGCTCTTGGTTTCGAATTGAACAGGTATGAAACCTGTTAGTTTCAAATTTAAACAGATTTGAATCTGTTGGGTTAATAAATCAAACAGATAAAAAGGGAAAGGGCTCTGTTTGGATGAACAATAAATCCAAACCAGTTTAATTCTGTTTTAAAACGGGAAGGGCCCTGTTTGGATGTACAGGAAATCCAAATCAGTTTAATTTGAGTTCTGGATTTTATTTTACCAAAAAATAAAATTAAATTCAAATGTTTTTTGCCCAAAAAGATTAGAAGCCCAACCCAACCACACACCACGCACTCGCGCCCAAGCCCAGCCCAGCCCGCCCGACCGGACAGCGGCGCGCGCACGCGTGTGGTGATTTTTGGGTCCAATGGGTCTAGCCCATTTTGCCCATAACCTCTCCCTCTAAAACACTTGGGTACCCCTTGGGGCACACCCCAAGTATCTAACCCGAGCCTTATAAACCCTTTCAAAACTTTCCACCAAATCAATGTGGGACAAGCCAATTTACAACCTTAAGGAATTTCCACCAAAACTCCATTTCCATGGAGCACACTTTGGCTTCAATTTCCCATTCACTCGGTAATGGTTTTGAGCAACCAAATATACCACGTGAATCACAACGCGGCATAGAACGCGTTACCACTTTGACCCGAGTAAATCGACACTCGGGGCCCACCTAAAAAATAGACCAAACTTGAGAAAAATTCTGATTTTAACCAGAATTTTTCTATCATTTCCAACAATAAAAACAAAGAGCTGGATCCTCTCTGGTTCATGAGCTAAATTCGAGGGTGTTTATTTAGATCTGTGGGCTTTATTTAAGGATTTCATTTTGATAATATGAATTATTTATTTTGTCGAATTCTTTGTCTATATCAATTACCCCAAAAATTAGATGAATCTGATATTCGTAACCTATTCAATTTATCGCGATTGTTATTAAAAAATGGATGGTCTATTTTTAAAAGCACATTTGTCATCTATTTTTTTAAAAATAAATTTGATAAATTAAATAAATTACGATGATTAAATCGACCTAAATTTTTGTATGAAAGATATATACGAAGAGATCTGATAAAAATGTTTAAATTATTAAAATAATATTTGTGATACGCCTCAAAAAGCCCGATCATAATAATATTAGCATTGTTGTTTTGACAGTTTAGAATTAATTGTTTTTAACGTATTGCTATTTTTTTTTGGTGTGTATTTTAATCAAATCCTAATGCAGTTTATTCACAACATGTCGACCACTTTATGGTTGGAAAGTTACTATCAAGAAATATATATAGGCATAGTTTGAAAAGTTAATTAGTTTAGTAAGTTATTTTAATTTTTGATTATTTTAGTAAGTTAAAAAATTTATATTTAAAAAGATGATTAGATTTTTTTTATATTTAGATATAATATTTGTGAGAGAAAAAATAAAATAATTATGATCTTTATATTTTTTAATCGTTTAATATAAATTCAAAAATTTTAATTTTTTTTCATTAATTATAATATCGTTAGGCACCACGCGGTAGTGCCCCAGATCACCCAATAATTTCTCTCCTGAAACAACCGAAAAAAGGCTGTCAGCCTTCTGGAACTTGAACGCCAAAATGGAAATGGAAATGAAAAAGTCAATGGCATCGTTTGGGAAGTGACTATTTTAATTTTTGATTATTTTAATAAGTTAAAATTTTTATATTTAAAAAAATAATTAAATTTTTTTATAATTAATTGTGATATTTGTAATAGAAAAAAATAAAATAATTATTAATTTAATGTGATGTTTTATTTTATTAACTATTTTAACTTATTTTTTATAATTTTTTAAAATTTTAACTTAAATTAAATTAAAATCTCACTCCCCAGACCGCCCTGCATGAGATCAGTTGAGATGACCATCGCATGACAACAAAATTAGATCAGGCCACGTGGAATTAAAGGAAAGCTGCCTAAAATGAATGCTGGCCAAACGCCCGGTTGGATGATGCACCAGCAAAAAAGTCTAATCCGAAATTATATCTCAATTAACACATGAAGAAAAATACTCACAAAATTTAGCGTCTAGTTCAAGTCATGTGAGAGAATTGTGTATCTTTTTTTGTAAAGTATTTTATGTAGATATATTTACTGTTCATTTATGTTACTAATACCATGCTAATTTGTTAAAAATGGTAGAAAAAATTTGGGTAAAATCAAAATTTTTTCTCAAAATTTGGTCTATTTTTTAGGTGGACCCCGTGCATCGATTTACACGGGTCAAAGTGATAACGCGTTCTATGCCACGTTGTGATTCACGTGGTATATTTGGTTGCGCAAAACCATTACCGAGTGAATGAAAAATTGAAGCCAAAGTGTACTCTACGAAAATGGAGTTTTGGTGAAAATTCCTTAAGGTTGTAAATTGGCTTGTCCCACATTGATTTGGTGGGAAGTTTTGAAAAGGTTTATAAGGCATGGGTTTGGTACTTGGGGTGTGCCCCAAGAGGTACCCAAGTGTTTTAGAGGGAGAGGTTATGGGCAAAATGAGCTAGACCCATTGGACCCAAAAATCACCACACACAATCTTTTTGGGCCAAAATATTTGAATTTAATTTTATTTTTGGTAAAATAAAATCTAGAATTCAAATTAAACTGATTTGGATTTTCTGTACATCCAAACAGGGCCCTTCCCGTTTTCAAACAGAAATAAACTAGTTTTGCTATCTGTTTGAATTATTAACAGATTCAAATCTGTTTGAATTCTATTTGAATTTAATTTTATTTTTGGACAAAATATTTGAATTTAATTTTATTTTTGGTAAAATAAAATCTAGAACTCAAATTAAACTGATTTGGATTTTCTGTACATCCAAACAGGGCCCTTCCCGTTTTCAAACAGAAATAAACTAGTTTTGCTATCTGTTTGAATTATTAACAGATTCAAATCTGTTTGAATTCAAAACCAACAGGTATCATACATGTTCAATTTAACACCAAGAGCCACCTTTACATCTATAAATAGGACCACCCTCATTTGATGTTATTCATTCAGAAATTTCGTATTTCAGAGTAGGTACACTAGTAACCCTGGAGAAGGCCATTGGAAAGCGATCATTC
>NW_021025746.1:437509-458525 GCF_004153795.1 Camellia sinensis | reverse complement strand
AACTAGAGGTGGCAAAAAGTATTTCATAACTTTTATCGATGATTGCACAAGATATTGTTATGTTTATTTACTTAGAAGTAAAGATGAAGCCTTAGAAATGTTTAAACTCTACAAAACAGAAGTTGAAAATCAACTTGGTAAAACCATTAAAATGGTTAGAAGTGATAGGGGTGGTGTTCTGGTTGGAAAAACAAATAGTGATTTATGCTATTTGACAGATAGTAGTAATATACTGTCTCTTTTCTTTGACAACTACTAGTAGTACGATACTGGTGTCATTAACAATTCAGAATATTATTTGGTATTACAGAAAATTCTTGTGATATTTTAGGAAAATAAAATTATTTTGTTGTTATAATTTATTTTCTAGTTTTAGTAACTAGAAAATTAATTTGTGTTTTAATTTTTTCTGATTTTTGTAATCAGAGATTATGGCTACTACATTTGAAACTGCATCTGGCAGTGGTATTCCTATTGTTACACCTACATCGGTCCCTATCCAGAACCATGTTCATGTACCAATCAATCATGGAGAAAAACTGGAAAAATTTAATGGTACCGAGTTTAAGAGATGGCAGCAGAAGATGCTGTTCTATCTTATAACTCTTAATTTGGCCCGGTTTCTCCATGAAGAGGCTCCAGCACTTAAAGAGGATGAAAGTGATCGGCAAGTTGTTACCGCTGTAGATCCTTGGAAACATTCAGATTTCTTGTGCAGAAACTACATCCTGAATAGACTTGACAATATGCTGTATAATGTATACAGTCCTCTGAAAATAGCAAAAGAATTGTGGGATTCTTTGGAGAAGAAATACAAGATAGAAGATACCGGCACGAAGAAATTTGTCGTCGGTAAATTTATGGACTTTGTAATGGTAGACTCCCAAACGGTAATTTCTCAAGTTCAAAGTTTTCAAATAATTTTGCATGATATTCATTCAAAAGGTATGTCTCTTAGCGAGTCATTCCAAGTCGCTGCTTTAGTGGAAAAGTTACCACTGGCTTGGAAAGATTTCAAAAATTATTTAAAACATAAACGCAAAGAGATGACCATGGATGAATTGATTGTAAGATTAAGAATTGAAGAAGATAACCGAAAGGATGAAAAGAGGAATGGGAAAAATCCCATTGAGTCCAAGGCAAATGTGGTTGAACAAGTTCATAAACCACATAACAAAAAGAGAAAGTTTACTGAAGATGGTCCTAAACAAGGCGATAGTAGCAAGAAGTTAAAAGGAAAATGCTATAACTGTGGCAAAACCGGACATCGAGCTTCTGACTGCCGCCGCCCTAAAAAGAATCATGGAAGTACAAGTAAGAAGACCACCAATCAGGCCAATGTAACAGAATTGGATTACATCTCTGACGGAGTGAATGACATCAACCTCTCTGCTGTGGTGTCTGAGGCTAACTTGGTTGGAAATCCCAAAGAGTGGTGGGAATGAATAATTATGTGTCTAGCTTGTCTCTATTGGGATATCAACACTAGACAATCCAGGATATCAACACTAGACAATCCAGTTTATGTTGTGGGCAACTTTTGGATCCCGTTTCAATGATGAGAACCGTTCATATTTTAGAATTTGTTAAGTACATCTTCATTGCAAAAAAATCAAGTCAATCGGATAACGATAATCACGTGTTTGAATCAATTTTATATGAATTGTTTATTTTCTTACCTTTTTTTTTTCATATAAAACTAATCCGAACATATAATTTTTGTTATTCAATCAATTTAATTTTTTTATAAAAATAATATAATCAATAAATCATAAAATATAAATGATTCAAATTAATAATTTGGAACCAAAAAAAATCTAATAGACGCAACACTACCTCTCCAATTTAATTTGGAACTGGAGGCCCTAAATTTTTGCCCGAATAATGTTAGAGATTCTAAATATTTTATTAAAAATTTTACTAAATGTCTCATATGGGTGTGGGACCCACACAATGTGAGTCCCATGTGAAGCATACGCCAAAAAAGGAATGCAAAGTGGTTAACATCACAGTGATGCACCAAGGATCCTCTAGAGTGAAATTTTCCTAAAGTTTCCTAGAGTGCTACATTGTGTGGTTGAGATTTACTGACAAGTCACATCAGAAAAATTGATGTGACTTGCCAGTAAATCTCAACCACACAGTGTAGCACTCTAGGAAACTTTAGAGAAAAATCACTCTAGAGGATCCTTAACTTGTTGGAACTTCTTCCCCACATTCGGTATTCTCAAAAACTTTCATGAAAAGAAAGGATTGTTTTGAACCTTTTTTCTTTCTTCTCTGCGCCACCAAACCTCACTGGCGTATATCGCAAGTACTAAAACATATTTTAACTGCTTTCTTGTGTTTTTTCTTTCGACAATGCTACGTAACTCAAATTTTGTGGCTCAAAAGTGACTCAAATGGCCAAAACGACGTCGTTTTAGTCATTTTTATGTTGTTCTGTACTCAAAACGACGTCGTTTTGGCCATTTGAGTCACTTTTGAGCCACAAAATTTGAGTTACGTAGCATTGTCGAAAGAAAAAACACAAGAAAGCAGTTAAAATATGTTTTAGTACTTGCGATATACGCCAGTGAGGTTTGGTGGCGCAGAGAAGAAAGAAAAAAGGTTCAAAACAATCCTTTCTTTTCATGAAAGTTTTTGAGAATACCGAATGTGGGGAAGAAGTTCCAACAAGTTAAGGATCCTCTAGAGTGATTTTTCTCTAAAGTTTCCTAGAGTGCTACATTGTGTGGTTGAGATTTACTGGCAAGTCACATCAGAAAAATTGATGTGACTTGCCAGTAAATCTCAACCACACAGTGTAGCACTTTAGGAAACTTTAGAGAAAAATCACTCTAGAGGATCCTTGCTCCACAGTGATGAGCCTCGTTTGCTCTTACAACCATGACGACATCATGGAGAGTGGAGTCAGGTGGCAATTGCTAGTAATCAATGGCTATTGCCAGAGCAGGGACATTCTCAATATTTCCCTTGTCCAATTTTTTGAGGAACTCAATGTAGGAATGAATTGCCTCCTCTTCCAAGTGCCCAACCACACGGTAAGCCAGTTTTGGCAAAATGAGGTATGCAAAGAAGTAAGCATTGAAGAGAACCCCCTGGATCGTGAACACAAGGGCATACTCGTACCACCTTGGGTTGGCTACCTCCATGATTTGAAACCATGGTCATCCTAACTGACAGTGTGAGTGGCTAGTTATCCTTTTTGGATTTAAAAATGCACCTTCTATATTTCAACGTAAGATGGATAGTATATTTGATAAATATAATTTCGTATTGGTATATATAGATGAAATATTAGTATTTAGTCCAGATAAAAATAGCCATTTAGATGAAAAATGATTGGGAGCTCTAAATTAGGAGCACTAAAGGAGCTCTAGAGAGTGGGTCCCACTGACTGATGTGAAAAGATAAAATTAAGTTCTTTTTTTTTCTTTTTCTTTATTTTGCAACACAAGCACAAAATTGCATGTGGAGATACATTTGTTTAAAGGGATGCTTATTAATGGGTTTAAGATAAACGAATGTGACAAATGCGTCTGTGTTAAAAACACTGACCAAGGATATATCATAGTTTGTCTTTATGTGGATGACATGCTGATCATTGGAAGCAGTCAAAACATGATCAAATCAACTAAGCAAATGCTTAACAAAAGATTTGATATGAAAGATATGGGGGTCGCAGATGTTATATTAGGAATGAAAATTACTAAAACATCTGACGGATATGCATTATCTCAATCTCATTATATTGAGAAAAATTCTTGATAAATTTATCAAGGATGATTTGAATTTAGCTAGAACACCTGTAGACATCAGTCTTTATTTATCGAAAAATAAAGGTGATGCAGTGTTTCAGTTAAAATATTCCCAAATCAATGGAAGCCTAATGTACCTAATAAATTGTACTCGTCCTAATATAGCTTATGCTATCAGCAAATTGAGTAGGCACACTAGTAACCCTGGAGAAGATCATTGGAAAACGATCATTCAGGTTCTTAGATATCTAAGATTTACTCGTGATCATGGTTTGAACTTTACTCGATATCCAGCAGTACTCGAAGGTTATTGTGATGCCAATTGGATATCGGATACTAAAGATTCAAAATCCACTAGTGGATATGTCTTTACTCTAGGAGGCGCTACTGTTTCTTGGAAGTCCACGAAACAAACTTGCATCGCACGATCCACAATGAAATTGGAGTTCATTGCTTTAGACAAAGCAGGTGAAGAAGTAGAATGGCTTCGTCACTTCTTAGAAGACATTCCAATGTGGTCGAAACCTGTGCCAGCTATTTGCATTCATTGTGATAGTCAATCTGCAATAGGCAGGGCACAGAATCACATATATAACGGTAAGTCACGACATATACGTCGTCGACATAATACCGTAAGGCAATTTGTTGTCAAACGGAATAATCTCAATAGATTATATAAAATCTAAAGAGAATATTGCGGACCCGTTAACAAAAGGTTTGACAAAAGAGCTAGTGTATAGTTCATCAAAGGGGATGGGATTAAAGCCTATTAAATAAGAGTCGTCATAATGGTAACCCTACTTATATGACTGGAGATCCCAAGAACTAAGTTCAAAGGGACAACTAAGTTATGTATGACTTGCCAGAAATCACCAAGGGATTAAAATTCCTACCCATTCCTACGGTGAGAGTGATATCTGCAACATATGTTGTATGCAGGGGTATAAGGATAAGCTTTGCTTTTAATGATTACTTATATCTTGATTAAGAGCGTAAATGTTTCAGCAAATTTATCACTGTAAACACTGATAAATTTATCATTGTTCAAACAAAAAAACCAGCACCTCTCTCTCTCATTCTTTTTTCCAAACTCAATTAAACAAGGCAATCACTACGCTATTCGATTTGAAAAGAAAAAGAAGGAACAAACCTAGGGTTTGTAGATTCTTTGGCAAGGAAATACTGATACATCCAGAGAATTGTAGTCAAACTGATTGAGGACAAGGCTGAAAGTTGCAGCACCGTTGATGTGATGATTCAGAGCAAGCCTGAGTAGTCAGATTAGTGATGTGGATAATAGTAGGATTAATACTTGGATACTAAGCTCATTTTTTGTGAAAATCATTGTATAGGAATTGTTTCATTGAAAAGTACAGGGTATATGAGCTTACCTATACATTACTGCACTGAGATTGTAAATTTTCAATTTCTCAAAACCATTACCGAGTGAATGGGAAATTGAAGCCAAAGTGTGCTCCATGGAAATGGAGTTTTGGTGGAAATTCCTTAAGGTTGGAAAATGGCTCGTCCCACATTGATTTGGTGGGAGGTTTTGAATGAGTTTATAAGGCTTGGGTTTGAAACTTGGGGTGTGCCCCAAGGGGTACCCAAGTGTTTTAGAGGGAGAGGTTATGGGCAAAATGGGCTAGACCCATTGGACCCAAAAATCACCACGCGCCGCAGCAGTCCGTCCAGTCGGGCGGGTTGGGCTTGAGCGCGAGTGCGTGGTGTGTGGTTGGGTTGGGTTGGGCTTGTTCGGCCCAATACTAATCTTTTTGGGCCAAAAATATTTGAATTTACTTTTATTTTTGGTAAAATAAAATTCAGAATTCAAATTAAACTGATTTGGATTTTCTGTACCTCCAAATAGGGCCCTTCCCGTTTTCAAACAGAAATAAACTAGTTTTGCTATCTGTTTGAATTATTAACAGATTCAAATCTATTTGAATTCAAAACCAACAGGTATCATACCTGTTCAATTTAAAACCAAGAGTCTGTTTGAATTCAAAACCCAACAGGTATGATACCTGTTCAATTCAAATCAAAGAGTCACCTTCACATCTATAAATAGGACCACCCTCATTTGGATTTTGTAACTCTAATTTTCGTTCTTCATAATTCTGCAAACTTCCTCTTCATTTTGCTGCATTATTTTCTTGTTCAGAGAGAGTATAAACACTTAGTGTGTTCGTAAGGCAAACAATTTGTAGTGCTGCTATTGTTTGTAGTAGATCATTTCATCCTGGGAGATAGACGTCCAAATTCTGAAAGCACCGTGGAGAGGACGAATCTGTCTTAAGGACACAGTGTCAAACACTGGACTTGATCAGAAAATAATTCGAAGAAATTAAATCAAGTTATTTAATTTATTTTCAGTGTTGTTTTATTTATTTTAATCAGATTTTAATTTTATTTTTGTAACAAAATAAAATCTGTTTTTATTTTTATTTTTTTATTTCGAGTTTGATTTTTGTAATCAAACAAATTCTCTCCTTTTCTTTATTTCTTTATATTCTTGTTGTTGTTGTTTTGTACACAACAAAATTTAATCTATTTAAATACAGTGAAGATTGTCCAACATAATTCACATGGAAGACCTCCATGTGAATCACGAAGGAAATGACGTCGCCTAGGAGAGTGACGTACCAAAGAAAACGGAACGGAGCGGGTATTACAACGAGGACGACCTCCAGGTATGGAAAGAAAGATGTCTATGGAGGGACGATGGGGTAAAGGCCATGGTGAACAAATTGACGAACCTACAAACAGTGGTCAATTTCATGATGCAGAATAACGTCATGCAGCGACCGTTCCCACTACAAGATACGCCGATTCTAGCGGCAAAGGAGGATGCCCAAAAAGAGGGGCAGAAAACAGTTCCTACAGTCTCCCAGCACACCAGGATTGAAAAACACTGTCACTAGCCTTCAAGGGAGGTCGGGCGAAGAGAGTCAAGATGGGAAGAATCGAGGCGGACACATCGCACCAAGGAAGCCGACCCTAAAGAACATCGGCATGTTCAAGGGTAGGAGTTATACTTCGATGCAACCAATGGAGGGAAGTCCAAAAGGACCCATAATGAAACTGGGAGTAGTGCACCGAAAAGGCTGAAGTTAGGAGATAGCCGAGCTCTTGAACGGACCAAAGAAGATCTGGGGGATCACCTACAGAAGAAGCAACAAGATGCCGAGGTAATCTCCCCGGTCAAGCCGAGAACGCCGTTCTCGGTAGAATTGGACAAATTCAAAGCCCCGAAAAGGTTTAGCATGCCGAGATTCTATATCTACGACGGTAAGTCAGACCCCAACTTTCACGTCGGCTTGTACTTGAACTCGATGGCGTTGTACACCGGGAACAGGCCGTTGCTCTGCAAGGTGTTCCTCTCATCCTTCGAAGAAATTGCATCGGACTGGTTTCACAAGTTGCCGAAAGGAATTGTGAAAACTTGAGAAGGCCTGGCCGAGATGTTTGTGGCCAGGTTCGTGACAAACAAGCTACAGCCATTGAAGGTGGACGCCCTAATAGCCCTGAAGATCGGCGAGGATGAAACCCTTAGGGCCTATGCCAAAAGGTATTATGAGGTATTCAACCGAATACTAGGATGCAACCAAGAAGTGGCGGTCGTGTCGTTTAAAAACGGCTTGAAGGATGACTGCCTACTTCAAAAATCACTGGCAAAGACATTGCCGAAAAGCATGAAGGAGCTGATGGCCAGGATAGAAAAGTATGCCAGAGCCGAGGAGGACACGCTGGGGACAAAGGCGTCCAAACAAGAGAAGAGAAATGGTTCGCCAAAGCGAAGCCTAGATAGCACTGGATACAAGAAGACAAGAGTTCAGCCCAAGTGAGCAGATCCCAGATCCCAGAAGACAAGATCTCGGCCTAGATGATTAAGTCCAATGAGAGAAAAGCTTGGCCTAAGTTAAAGAATTTTTATATAAGATCCACAAAGGAGTATGTGGAAGCCATGCAGGGGGCAGATCTCTTGCCCATAGAGCAATATCGTAGGGATTCTTTTGGCTTTTCATGCAAAAGGAAGCTGAAGCCTATGTAAAAAGCATGAAAATACTTTGAAATCCACCTGCAACATGCGATAGAACAGCAATTCGGCTGGGGGCATACCAGCAACAACTTGCTAGGGCTTATAACAAGAAGGTCAGCCCAAGAGAGTTCAAAGTTAGGGACCTCAACCTGAGAAAGGTTGCCGGCAATGGGGCATAATGGCTGAAGCAATAATAAAGTGCTAGTTTGATTTTTGAAATCTGTGCGATAGGACCAACCAGTCCTATGACCATGTTTCTGATTAAAACATGACGAATAACTTAGACTTATTTTATGGCAGAGTATAAACTTTACTTGCATATAATAGAGTTGAACTAAGTTGGGTTAACCTGGACTTATTATATCGGCAAAATCAGACACAGATTGGAGCTAAGTGCCTTAATAAAGAGACCAAGGTTAATAACCTGAGTTAGTCTTTGTTCAAATCTTACATCGGCGACGAGGTCAAAGCCACGTGCCTAATGAGAACCCAAGTGGAACTTAAGTTCACATTAGGGGGCAAAGGGCTAAAGAATAATGCTTGGGAGTTGGAATTTTTAAGCCGAGATCATGTTTAACACTTGTTGAAATTGAAATTTACAAGTTGAAGTTAAACCGATGACTTGTTTAACACTTGTTGAAATTGAAATTTACAAGTTGAAGTTAAACCGATGATGTGTTTAACACTTGTTGAAATTGAAATTTACAAGTTAAAGTTAAACCGATGACTTGTTTAACACTTGTTGAAATTGAAATTTACAAGTTGAAGTTAAACCGAGACGTGTTTAACACTTGTTGAAATTGAAATTTACAAGTTGAAGTTAAACCGAAGTCGTGTTTAACACTTGTTGAAATTTAAATTTACAAGTTGAAGTTAAACCGAGATCACGTTTAACGTTTGTTGAAATTTAAGTTTACAAGTTGAAGTAAGCCGAGGTTATGTTAAAAGAAGATTGGTTTAACACTTGTTAAAATTTTGAGAAAAAATTACAGGTTAAGCCAAGGTTATGTTGAAAGAAATATCTACATACTTGCCGAGATTACCATATTGTCAAGACTTGGAAGAAATTTGAAGACAGAAGTCTTGCTAAGAGTGAAGTATCGAGTTGTAAATTACACTTGTGAAAATATTGTAAATAATATTTTTAAGTGTTAAGCCGAGGTTGAGATAAATCGATTAGTGGGTACAACCGAGGTGTTACACCCCGAGGAGATTGCATAGTTAATGTGTATTTTGAAGACATGCAAATTATTTTAAGTATAGAATCATACAAGAGTAAAAAGAAGACACATACAACCACGTTGAAAGAAGAAATTAAAGAATGCATTCAGAAAATGAAAGAAGGCACTTCGGCCTAACATTGAAGAATGATTGTTTAGATTACAAAAAGGCCAATGTGAAGTACGCCGGTGTCAGACGGTGATAGTAAGCAAAGAAGTGCAACGAAAGCAGCATTGGAGGATTTTAGAGAGAAAGATTGAACAAGAACGAAGATGCAGAAGTGAAAAGAGGAAGAAAGAGTTGATTTTGATCAAAAGCATGAAATGGCGGCAAAATGGCAATTATGGTGCCTTGGACGACGTGCTTGTCAAACAATGCACGCAAAAGTGATGAGACTTGATAGCGCGTATCAGGTACGGTCTAGTAGGGAAAAGACGCGTAGTAAAGACGGTTGAAATACTGTGCATGCCAGCTCATACGCATGCTGGAACTCTTTGAGTTCTTGATTCAATGAAGCAAAAACCTCGGCTAGGAGGACGGTTTTGGCTGAGAAACTTGAACGAACTTGGTCGTTGGTTCTAAGGCATTGATGAAAGCAGGCTATAGATCTTGGTCATATTGAGCCGACGAGTTCTAACTTCGGCAATAGATGATGAAGCAAGCTTAGCCAACGTGCTAAATGGAAGAAATGATATAGATTTCATCACCTCAGGATACCAAGGTAATAGAACCTAGGGGCAGTTGTGAGGACATAAATTTTGAATGACAACACGTGGCCGAGGTGTAACCGAAGTGCCAGCCGAGGTGTCACCGAAGTGCCAGCCGAGGTGCCACGTGTCCTATTCATGACGCCAAGATCATCTCGGCTAGGCCGAGATTATCTGCGAAGATACCGGAATCCGAGATAAGCGAATAAGGGACAAGAGTCCTAGAATGGGAGAAGACTTTAGTTTGGGTAAAGATAAAACTCTTAGAGAGTTTATCCTAATCCTACTGAGAGTCCAAGATTAGCAGTAATCCTGAGTCCCTTGAAGTTAGGTTTCTATTGGGACTAGGTTTGTGTTGGCTATAAAAGAGAGGCACCCTCATGGGTCTAAGGTATTTCTTTTATGCTCTGTCTAGTGAGTTAAGCACTATTGGTTATCTTTGAGAGATATTTTACTGACTTGATCGTTGGAGTGCCCCCCGGTGGACGAGCCACCGCCGGAATCTCTTCTTTCTGTTGCAGGTTGTTCGGGCTTAACCTATTTTGTCGGTGTTCTCCAGTTGAGTACTAAGTTGGCAGTGTGGTCGGAAATTGACACACACAATGTCCATTTTTTATATCTATTTTTTTTATATGATTAGCTAATGATTGAGAAAATATAAGAGAATATTATTTTAGATATTATAATTGTTTATTTTTAAAAATTAGGTCTAATTTTTAAACTTGTATAGCAATGTCTTAAACAAAATATGTCACTATTGGTTAAAAAAATAAAAGCATAGGCCTTGTTTAGTAAAACATCCATTTTTATTTTTGTTTTTGAAATAGAAATAGAAATAGAAATTTATTTTATTTTTTCAAAAAAAAAATAAATAAATTGATTCTAAAATTTTCAAAATTATAAAATAAAATAAAAAAGATTACTATGCAGTTTGCCTATTGTGGGCTCACTCCGGGCCAATCTTGACGATCTAAAGTGTTCATTTTAGGGTGGTTTTGTAATACTCCTTCACTCCAAACAAGTTCTTAGGAGATTCTCGTTTTGCTACCTGAAACAAGAAAGTATTCCGGTCAAGGGTGTCAGAATTAGCACTCCAATAAGCAAGTTAATTCCTTAAAAGAGAGGAAGTGGTGTTTCTATTTTTAAGGGTTTGAGTTATAAAGCATGCCTTCTCATTTACTCATACCTTCCTTTTATAGAGTCATTCTCATGGATATTTTCTCCTGTAACTTTGCCCTTGATCATTACCATGTCATAACCCATCTCTCTACTACACCTTTAGAAAATGACAGCTTGGGCCCACTCATTGTCATACCGACTTCCTCGATGTACTTGGTCTTGACGTACGGTCTAGGTAGCTTTCATTCGGTACGTTCTTCAGTCCATTTGAATTTACTTGGTAATGATTTGTTTGAATTCAATGATCTTTGGCTAAATCTGGCCTATCAAAGATAGGCTTGAATGTTCCTTGTTTGCCAATTAGAGCTTTTATTTATTCGGCTCCCACAGGATTTATTGAGTAATTCGTTCATCCAAAATTTAAGCTAATTGAACATTAGTAATCACACGATTGATGAGTGTTTTGGGAAGTTAGTTAAAAATTAATTTTTTTAGCATTTTTTGGACTTTTTGTGAGTAAAAAATGTGAAAGATGATATGACCCAAAATGAGGTAAAGGGTAATTCTATTTCCACACACTTATTCCACTCAATTCACACATTTAATGAAAATTTTCATTAATACAATTTTGTCCTAAAATAAAAATATCATAATACCATCATTTTCTTCTACTCAAACCCTATTTCTAAAACGCCACAACCATCCTCTATTGCCAGCATCACCTCTCTTATCCGCCATTCCCTCTGGTCGCCTCTTTTCTTATCTGCTTGTAATCACTTTCCACCATAAACTATACACTTTTACAAGTCTCTTACCACGAATCACTCAATGTTGACTGTGGAGGTCTAGAATGGAGGGGGATGAGCAAGAAGTAGTGATGGTGGTGGCAATGGAGGGTTGAAAGTGGCGGCAACAACAATAAAAAATAAGTGGATGAATGAGAAGAAAAAAAATTAGACTTTGTTTAGTATAGTTTTAGAACATGTTTTCAAAGATAAGTAAAATAAAATAAACTTCTTATTTCAATATGGTTTTATTTTTTTAGGGACAAAAAATTTAAAACTTAAAAAATATTCTTTTGGTATTTATTTTTTGTCCAATTAATTATATTTTCCTCATAAAAATTCAAAAAATTGATTAAAAAATTGCAACCAAACATAGCCTTAGGGTTTTAAAATTAAAAATGCGGGTAATATTAGAATATAGAGATGTGTACTGAGAAATATTTTTATAATATGTATATTGAGAAAGTATTCATTAAGTGTATACTAAGAAGAATTAGTGTATAAAAATAAAATTGTCCCAAGTTAAAAGCTAAAAATTTACTTTTAACCAGTTTTTCAAAGTGTTCCTAAATCACATTTTCTTTCAAAAAAAATGAATGACATGCATTATTTTCAAAATTCACCATAAAATACTTTTAAAAAAATAATGTGTTGGGATTGTATGTCTACCTGAATATTCAATTAACTTAATTTTTTTATATAAATAATTTAATTGACAAATCTTATAAAAGGCACGGGCATACGCTAGTATATATATATATTTACTAGTTTTTTAATCAGAAAACAAAAAAATTAGTCACAAAAAGTTGTTTCATTGTTTGTGACGACATCCAAACAAGTCCCCAATGTAACCTCTTTTGGCAGCTTCCAACTATCACTTCTATTTCTACCTCCCACCTAGCTCTCTCTGGTAGGTTCTCTCTCTCTCTCTCTCTCTCTCTCTCTCTCTCTGTTTTTGCCTCTGAGTTCTCTCTGAATACTGCTCATTTTAGCACAGATATATACGTATATATATACATATAATAATGGGAGAAGAAGAAACCAAGAGAGTTGAATCGGAAGCTAATCCGACGGCCGCACCATCTGAGAAAAGTCTGGTCCCAATCCCAGACGAGAAGCTCTCTCTCGCCAAAACCCTTGCCATACCCGAAAGTAAAACCTCTCTCTCTCTCTCTAAAATGTGGATTGGATCATCATATTATATAACTCTTTCTGCAACCGATTAAGTTCTTTGGGTTTGTAACAGAGGATTCAGATTTTGCTGCTGAAAAGAAATCAGGGGATCCAACTGACAGAGGTATAAAAAAATTACTCTCAGACTGTTTAATCCAAAGGTCCAATTTTAGATTACTCTTTGTTCGTATCAAATTTTGTACCTTCTTTTAATTTTGTATAATTATGTTTGGTTATGATATTTTTTTATTTATTTTTTTTGTTATGACCCAGAAATTTTGTTCTATGCATATGGTCCTCAAAAGGTGTAGCATAATGTTTCCCGTGTATGTATATGATTTGTGCTTCATATTGTATTAATGTCTCAGATGCTGTGCTTGCACGGGTTGAAACAGAAAAGAGATTTGCTTTGATTAAAGCATGGGAAGAAAGTGAAAAAACAAAAACTGAGAACAAGTATGTTTGATTAGTATTACATTTTCTTTTCTTTTCTTTTCTTTTCTCTTTTGTGTACTACTCTTTTTGTGCTGGTGGTATTGCTGTAACTCCTCTTTTCTTTGATTTGATTTACCATAGATCAATTTAGATGTAAATTTCTAACATAATTGCCATCTGGGTTATGCAAAATCATATTTAATATGAATTCACTAGTGTAAGGGATTCAACAGTTGATACTACCAACACAAAAACAAAACAAAACACAACATATGTACATGAATGCATAAAAATTATTTTCTTTTCATATACATTTAGTAACCGATTTCTATATTCCTACACTTGCTGGCTTTATGTTGGAATAAGACTCTATACATCAGACCCTCCCAAACCCCATAGTGGCGGGAGTTTCGCTCACTGGGTTGCTCTTTGTTTACCGTTTTCATGGCCTGGTGCCTTGGTTTGAATTCCAATTTGATATCCATGTCAATTTCCATAAACCAATTCACATTTGTATTAAATGGAGTAGTTGCTCTTGGAACCACATTAATAATAATTAGAGTCAATTTTGAAAATCAGTATAATTTTCTGCAATTTATTTCTCTATGATGAATAAGCTTCTTTTTTTCTTTTTCTTTTTTCTATGTATGGGATATATTTCTCTATGATAGTAAGCTTTGATACGTGATTCATTGCAACTTAAACTCG
The DNA here is from genome assembly GCF_004153795.1 of Camellia sinensis. Lineage (NCBI taxonomy): Eukaryota > Viridiplantae > Streptophyta > Magnoliopsida > Ericales > Theaceae > Camellia > Camellia sinensis. The sequence continues at coordinate 444,574 of NW_021025746.1, read as the reverse complement.
TCACTGTCTGAAACCACTAATCAGGGCATACAAAAAGTTGTCAGCCATTGGATCATGGGAGAACAGCAAAAAAGCATGCGTAGAAGCTCAGTTGAAGAAGATGGAGGTGAATAATATTTCTTAAATTCAAACCTTCAAGTATGATAGTTTGCCAATCAATTTTTCAGCTAATTATGATGAGAATCGAAAGAAGGAAAAATTCGAAACTTATTGTTTTGATCAGCAAAAGAAAATTACTTCAAACAAATCTATCTATTTTGCAATAGTCTATCAACAAAATAAGATTGAAGTTAGTCAACTAGGAGTGAAAATTTTCCAACATTATAATACATCAAAGAAATATGCAACTACCATTATTTTTTTCCCAGGAAAATTCTAAATACATCAGTTTTCTTTGAGGATTTAGATTTAGAAAGATAAACAAAAAACACAATGGACTTGGGTAATTTCACAAATCCATTTATATTGTTTCTGATAGAAACCTAAATATGAGCAGGAAAAAATTGAAATGATGAAGGCAGAATATACAGAGAAAATGAAGAACAAGGCGGCCGAAATCCACAAGGCAGCAGAAGAAAAGAGAGCGATGATTGAAGCCAAACGTGGGGAGGATGTTCTCAAGGTAGAAGAGGTAGCTGCAAAATTCCGTGCAACTGGCAATACACCGAAAAAGTTTTTTGGGTGCTTTAGCTACTAATTTTCTTTCTTAGGCTCAAACCAAATGAGGAATTGAAAATATGGGATTTATAACTTTAATAGTTTGCATATTTTGTTCTTAATTAGGCTTGTTTTATTGGTGTTTTGTGTAATAATGTAATGTTTTGGTTTTGTAAATGTCCTTTTTTTGGTGTGCATAATGTGATTTCATTGTGTTGTTGTTCATAAGTGAAAGTGAAACATGGTTGAGTTGTGAGACTGAAAATTTGAACTTTTGCCTTGTACCCTTATATATTCCATACCTTTTCTTTTCTTTTCCATTGTGTGTTCATTAGTCTTCATGATTTATGAAGTGTTGGCTGTTGCCTCACTTAAATGAACTGCGAAGTCTGACTGAACCATTGATGGAACAGCCCGTTTGGTAAAATTTATTGGCAATTTATATTTTGGCAATGTTTTCTGATTGATAAAATTTTATGTAATTTATTTTTTCAGTTAAAAGCTGGATTTCAAATTTTCTTGAGCTACTTCTAGTTTTATCAAATGTTGCACAAACTACCTCCTTTTTCCAGGTTTAAAAATGAATATTTAAAAAAATCAAACAAAATTAAAGTAAGAGAAAATTAATCTAACGATAAATAAAATAAGGTAAATAAAATTTTATTTCTTAACATGCATTTGGTTATGATAATTTAAGTTATTGAACAAATTGAGATTGGGAGATTCTAGAAATTTCTATAACATGATTCCTATATTCATCCATAATAATACAGCATGAAATTGGGTCTTAAATTGTTTATTTTTAAAACAATCAATAACTAACATGAAATAATTTGCATCTTTTTTCACTTTTTCTTTTTTTTTTTTCCTTTTTCTAAGAAAGATGAGATGCACATAAATATAAGTGAATAACAGAGTCAGTTGCAAAAGGACAATGATAAAGACAGTATTTGTGGATGCTGCCTTAGCTAGATTATGTGCTACCAACTGTCTAGGCACTTCAGTGATACAAACATACCTGCATCTTTGAATAAATTCTAGAGTCATGTTTTAGGTAACTTTTTTCAAAAATATTTCCTATATATATATATATATATATTGCAAGAAATTGAAGTTGAATTACCATGCTAGTACAAGAAATTTAATCCTCTTGCCTTTTTCACCATTCTCATACTAAACACGATAATAATAATAATAATATAAGAATTGCTTTAATTTGTCCTCTTTTGTGCAATTCCACCACTTTTTTTGTGAAATGTAATAGGCATCAAAGGAACATAAAAAGGTATCTGACAATTGACTCGTTCAAGAGTTGGCCGTCTTTATAAAGCCTGTGTGAGTTCCATATAACAAGTTTCAGAGCACAACCCTCAAGCCACCTCTCACCCACCTTCATTCTACCTTCCTTTCTCAAAAAGATGGATATGAGAGCTCATGTCAAAGGTCACTACCAAATCACCAACTTGATTAATATAAACCAGCACCATGTTTAAGTACCAATCCACCATCATTTCTTACTAGTATGCGCATACATCTGCGTGGGGTGGGGAGGGGTGGGATCCTGTGTCTCAAAAAAGACGTTTGTCTCTCTGTCCAACAACTTTACTCCCTACTTGACCAAAAAAAATGTTTTTGTTCCAGTAATGACAAAATCCATATTTCAATTGTGTGTGTGTGTCTGTGTGTGTGTCTGTGTGTGTGTGTGTGTGAGAGAGAGAGAGAGAGAGAGAGATAAAGCCCATCTAAACGGGAAATTCAGGCTGAAATCCCTCAAAGATCAAACTCAAACAGACTCCACAAATTCTTGATTACATGCATTCTTTATCCAGACAGGACATATGTAACAAGAAAGGTAAGAAACACAAAATAACAAATCCCTAATATTGTTTTCTCAGTTTGGCCTTGGCAATAATACCAGCACATGTTAAATCTTCCAAGTGACTTTTAACTAACCTCCATCTTTCTAAGGCTCTTCAAATCTCTCTGGTAGGATACTACTTCATTCTCCCTCACTTCCAAGATTGGGAATAAGGTAAGAAGTTAGATGAGATTTGGGAACCACCCTGTAAGTAGAATTAATGAAAAGCCATTAGATGCATCCCACTAATATACATCAAACATGTAAATACATAACAATATACCAAAAAAAAAATGCAACGAATCCATCAAATGAGAGCACAACACTTACATGCATATCCTTTCTATCCAAGGGCCTAAACAAGTAGAGTAGAGGCCTTTTCAGGCTGGGCGTATTTAAAAAATGAGAATTCAGATTTGTACACAGGTTCTTCTTTACTTTTATTTTGCTTACACATACCCAAACATATAATTATAAGGGAAATTTAGCCAAAACCCCTCCATTCGACCCTTATTTGGTGAAAATGACAACTTAATTTATTTTGCTTCATAAACTCTCTAAAGAGGAGTCACATAATTGAACAAGAACGGAGTAAAAGTTCTTTTTTTTTCTTGGACAATATTGCCCATGCATATATATATTTCGCAAGGCTCTTTTGACTAGGAACACTTCTATTTTATTTTATACAAGTTTACAAATATTGTGTATGTGTATTTTTGATTGGTTCATTTAGTATGTATACTGTTTTTTGTAACAATAAAATGTTCTTGTAAATCAGAGTAACATGTTACTATCAAACAGAGTAACATGTTACTGTTTACGTTAATTTCGATGGTATATATATATATATATATATATTTAAGAATTTCATAGTCAACATGAATCTTATTTGATAGATCTTGATGAACGGATTTTAACAATACTAATTTTATTAAAAATCGACATCTAGATCAGAAGTTATATTATTTTAAGGTCTAAAATATTAAATTACTCACTAAGTATATTTTGGTAATAGTAGTATGTTTTGAACTTTTCAAAGAAAACTTTTGAGCTTGTCCTTAATGCATTAAAGTTTTATTATCAGGGGACTTTGACCAAATCCCCCTAAATATAAATATATATACAGATAGTTTAAAGTTTTAATATCATTTTCAAGTGAACAAAGCTTGGGACAAGTTTGTTATTGAAACAAGCCTAAGCTGTTCATGAACAACTCAGCTCAAATTGTTTGCAGGTCAACATCAGGCACACAAACTACATTAAGACGAGTACGTAGTGAGCTGCTTGTTTTACTTACTATTGTCCCAACATGACCCATTCATCGAAGATCAGCGACAATAAATAGCTTGATCGATATGGGGAGGAATCTGCTTTATTTCAGTCCCAAGCTCTTGCTCAATCCTATACCTGAAAGACAGCACAAATTTTGTAATGTAGTGACAAACCCAAATCAACGTTGCTATAACCAGCTGCAAGACTGTATATTCTTGAAGGAAGAGAAAACAAATACATACAAATTGAAGCGGTCTTCATAAGTGATCAGATTCACTGCCAACCCAAGGTGCCCAAACCTTCCTGAACGACCAACCTAAGAAGAGAAACTGTCTTCAATCAGAAACAACGTAGTCAATGTCCCAAATTCAATAATAAATCCTACATACCCTGTGCAGATATGTTTCCGAGTTCTTAGGAAAATCAAAATTGACGACCACATTGACTGCTTGAATGTCTATGCCCCTCGTAAACAAATCTGCCGACATTAAAAAAATAACAAAAAAATAAGAAAAAAATAGCCTCTGTAATACATTAGGGCATCTCGTATGAGTTGTATCTACTTTTAATTGAACAAGCTTGAATTTGTCAATGGCAAGCAAAACTTCAATATAATCAGCTGCTAAGGAAGTGGAATTTCCTTTTAACAGATTTTAGGGTGCCCCCCTATCCTGACTGATCTTTATGTGAATGCAACACCCATGACTCCATGAGCCAACCCACCCAAGTCCTTTGAAAGTTAAAATAAAATATGTCTAGACAAGGCCAAGGCAGTCTCAAACATGGCTAAAGCCCAGCTCACCTAGTCAGCCTTCAAAAGACTTGATGAGAAGAGGCAAACTTTAAGCCGGGAGGACAGTGTAAGCATACACAAGCCAATGTGCAACCTTCCCATTCATATAAATAATATAAAACAGAAAGGAAGAAGAAAGAAAAAAAAAAAGGGCAAAACTAAAGAAGATGAAAAGTAGGATTATGTATTGCAGCAGAGATGAACTTTGCATCCCAGCATATATGAAAAAGTGTGACCACAACCGACAATTGGGCTAGGGAAAACCCAGCCTAAAAATCACTAGACATTGGTCAGGCCACAAACTCAACTGCAGTTGGCAAAGAACACATAATACAAAACAAACAAATGAACTTTTTGGCCTCATCTACAGATCTAGGTGATGCAGAGTTACTATAGGAAGGTTTAGGTTAAGAGAATAGGATGTAAAAATTAAAATGAATAAACCTGGTTGGGCTGTTAAAGTAAGAGAATTCAACAAAGGAATATGGAAAAAATGATAGCTCTAGGAATCATTCCTAGAGGCCTTAACATTACACCCGGGTTAGATTGCTGCCACTGGTCTCCACCATGCACTCACCGAGCATGGATTCACAAGCTCAGCAATAGCATGACATGTCTTCCAAGCAGATTGTACGACTTTGTTCCAAATTATTACAGTTTGCTCAAGGAAAGAAAAATAATGACAACATACAAAGGATCCATGATTTCTTGTTATACATCATCGAAGACAAGCACATTACTTGATATCAAAGTCCTAATATCAATATTGATGCAGATTTACAAAACAAGAGTTTGAAAGGAAATAAAGTTGAAGAGCATCACAACATTACCAGTGCAAACAAGATTCCTGCATGCACCATTGCGAAAGTCATGAAATACTCTGTTTCGATGATCTTGCAGCATCTTGGCATGAATATAGAAGCAAGAATAGCCCAGTTCCGTGATTTTCTTAGCCAGCAATTCCACTCGATTCACAGAGTTGCAGAAAATAATTGATTGGTTGATTTGCAGCTGCCAATGGAGCATCAGATGCTTGGATTTTCATAAACAAAAGAAATAGAAAGATAATGTTTCACTTGAGGACAAACCTTAGAGAAAAGAGTGTTCAGGCAGTGCAGCTTCTGTCTCTCTTCTACAAAAGCATAAAATTGAGTAATACCCTTGAGAGTAAGCTCATCCATGAGATTAATAACGTAAGGCTTCTCTAGATATCTGTCTTTGAAATCTTTGACAGTCACAGGAAATGTAGCTGAAAACATTAAAATTTGTCTATTCTGAGGAAGAAATTGAATCAGCTGCTCCACCGAAGGTTGAAATTCTGGGGACAGAAGCTTGTCTGCCTGGGTGACAAAGGAATGCTAAGTCAAACTCTTGCATATATTTCTCATCAAAAACACTCAGAAGCACATGCAACCATTTTGGGCCATAGCAACTTGAAACTTCAAAAACCATGAAAAACAAATTTTAAACTTAGACCAACATAGACATCTTGAAGTAGTAATTGAGGGTCCATGACTTCAGCATTCAAGAAACCTATTGTTGAGCTTAATACTATTAACTACCCTACGGCAAAAAAAGTCTATTTATATATGTTTTGGACCATATCCAACCAACAAAATAAATTAAATAGGGTGAAATAGAAGGGAAAAATGCATGCCTTGCTACTAAATCCTCAGAAGTTTTTAGGGCACAAGATATAAAAAAATAAATCAAGATACCTCATCCAAAACAAGCATCGTACAATCTTTCAAAACGCATATTCCCTTTCTGGCAAGATCAAGTATTCTTCCGGGAGTTCCAACCACCAAATGGACAGGTTGATACAAACGCATGATATCATCCTTCAAACTGGTTCCTCCTGTGGTGACCATTACTTGAATCTTCAAATGCTTGCCAAGTTCCTTGCAGACTTGTGATGTCTGAAGAGCTAACTCCCTAGTTGGGACAAGTATAACAACTGCGTTGTTTATTGAAGGCATAAATCAGATAGGACACAAAAATATTAAGCCATCCATAGACCCATGAGACAGGCACTGTCAATGCAATTTGACATCTAATTAATAACTGAAACATTTAATAAAACCATGCATTGACATTAAATATACAATATAGAAATAATGCACTTAAGGTTCAAGATGTGAGATTCAACAGCAACTATTTGCAACCCGAAATGACATGCAAGCAAGCTGTAGATGTCCTTCCAGCCAGTTCGTAGACCAACAATGCCTTCCAAGCAACCAGGGGAAAAATCTCAATGTGCATATTACAAGACTGAAAGACGACGATGCATGCTTCATGTAGCAGAATGTCTAATTATCACTTTTTAATATACACAATTGAACCTAAACATGTCATATTACGTCCCAAGTAGGAGATATCCACGCCAACCCAAAAAAAAAAAAAGAAGCTAATATCGACATTATACTAATCAGGTGGTAGCATAGATACCTTGAATTACATTGTTGTCCGCTTATTCACTTAGTTT
>NW_021025746.1:368786-413507 GCF_004153795.1 Camellia sinensis | reverse complement strand
TATTTTTAGTCATTTAGTTCATGCCATGTTTGGTCTTGCTAAGTGTAGTTCAATACTCCATTGGTTTGCTTTGAGCACTTAGGCCATTTGTTGCATGCTTGGCTTGATTTATTGCTTGGTTTGGCACCATGTTTTAACATTATGTTGCATGTTAATTGTCCATGATATGCCTCTTTCAAGTGTGCTCGAGAGTTGTCCAATTTGTGCCTAAGTGTTGGCCTTTCAACATGTGCATGTGTGCATGTGTATTTGGTCCCTCATTATAGCACTTTGGCCCTTGTTTTAGGCCTAATTAGAGCTGCCTAAATCATGTATAAGTCCATATTTTCATCGATTTGTATTGCCACATGTATGCTTGTATGCTTGCATAAGTGTCTTGCCATGCCATGTTGCATCCTTAGCTTGCATGCCTAGGTTGCATTGCATCTTGCATGCATGCCTTGTTCACCAATGGCCGGTGGCCACATCCCACTGCCGGTGGCAATTCCATTCAGCCGATGGTGCTCCCCGATGTCCAAGGAAGCAGTCCTGAGGTTTCGACAGCCTCCAGAGGAGTGAAGGAAGGAAAACAGAGGCAGCCTAAGCATGGCAATGCATTTCCAAGCATGACCGAGCATGCATTGCATCGAGCTCTTCCCCCGGGGCGGTTTATCTGTTTTCCTAACTTAATTAGTTTATTAATTAATTAGGCAATTTGTAATATTTAATTAGCTTGCGTAGTTAATTAATTTGTATTATTTATTTGGTCCCTCTGAATGAGTGTGTGAATGTTTTCCAACCCCCACTTTTTTCTTCCCTTTTATTTACCTGCTTATGATGGTAGATTAGGGCATGTTTAAATTAGCATACCTTATGCTATGCATGCGTGCATCCATACATTTGTCTCGCATGCACTGGGCTCGGTACATCACGCTAACTGCATCTGTATTTCAAATTCCAAACTGAATACATGTTAGTTGTGCATTTTCATATGTCATTCATAGACTAGCCGAGCCTACTCTAGTGACATTTTGTATGCGAAGCATTAGGCACTTAACATGGACTTGGATCATTCAAAAAATTTGTTTCTCAAAACGATTTGCCGGATTTGAACTCTTTGGTTCAAGATTAAGAACCGTGACAACAAATCGAGTCCGAACTGTAGTAGCGAAGGCCCCACGCGGGCGCGTCTACAATAAGGTGGATCAGAAGCATCTTGGAAGTTGGCACAATTTTCAGAAGTCCAAAACAGTGCAAACAGAGGCAACATGAGGCACGGTAGTGGATTTCCGGGAGGATGTGACCGAGCATGCATCATTCATCATTCCGAGGCAGAGCTGTGGTAGCCTATTTCAGTTTCTTACTTAGTTGGTTTTGTAACTTAATTAATTTGTCTAATTAGTTAAGAGTTTTGTAATAATTAATTAGCTAGAATAGTTAGTTAATTAGTTAGTTTGTATTATTTATTCGGACCCTCCGTCGAGAGGGCATGACTGTTGTAATAAGTGTGCATGTGTGTGATGCATGTCTTCTAACCCCCATTTCTTTCTCCCTTTTATTTACCATCTTTCAATGGTTAGTTTTAGGTCATGTTTCAATTAGCATCCTTATGCTCGCATGTTTGCATCATTCATCTGTATTGCATGCACCAGGCTCGGCGCATCATTTGAATCGCATTGTATTTCAATACACTTTCTTGAATATGTGTTTCAAAGCATGTTATCAAGTGTAGCATTCATATGCCATCTTAGAATAGCTGAGCCTATCTTAGTTACATTTTTGCATGTGTTGCATTAGGCATTGTTAACATTGCTAGGATCATACATTTGATTACTAACTAGCTTCTGTTTTGGTTCGGAGTACTAGATAAGCTTTTACGCTTTAGCATCCTTGCATGTGTGTAAGTGACTGCCATGATAGCATGCTTGCCATGAGGCTAACTGCTTAAGTGTTTAAACTGCTTGAACTCCTGTGGATGAAGGCTTGATTGCCTGAATTGGAACAACTCGATGATTGTGAGTTTTGAAGCCCACTTAAAATGGCAAAATCATGTTTTCTTAAGCCCACTTAAAGGTGGCAAATCCGCATCTTAGCCTACTTGCGAGTAGCACCTTCAAACCATTTTCAAAAACAAACATGAGTTGTTTTGTTCCAATTTGAGTGATTTAGTCTATATTTGTTTGCTGTATACATCACATAGTAAGGTTAGCTAATAACCGGAATAAGGACGCATGTGTTTTCAAAGACAACATATCATGTTAGTAGAGGTCGATCCTTTGATCGGGCGAGCAGGGGTGCTCATTTCATGACCTTCCCCCCTCGTACCCAAGTTTCCCAGCCGAGACAACTTTGGCGATGACGGACATGTGGCCTTAGGCACAAGTCAGGGTTTCCTAAATTTTTCAAAATAAAATATTTAGGTGGCGACTCTGAAATTTGGCAAAGCAGTCCATGTTTCACATTTCTTGATTAAAATCGATTTTCCAAAATAATTTTCCGGATTTGGACTCTTTCGTGGTTTATCAGTCTTACATTGCACTTTGTGAGATTAGATTCAGAACTTTGACATGAGTCCGAACTATAGTAGCTAAGAACAACGATTCGCGCCCTCGCGCGCGGAGCGGAGTTCTGGGCGGTCTACACACTACCTTTTCTGTGTTAAACGTAGTTTGATGTTGCACCTCCATCCCTTTATGATATTTGTGTGGTTTTACACTGTTTGTGGTTTGATTCAATTACATTGCATGTTATTTGTTTTGTTTCATTGCATTGTATATCATTTAAATTGTTTTGCAATATTGTGCATCATTTTGCATCCTATCCTTACAAAGGGATACATAGGCAACCTGCGGGTTAAACCAACTGCATCTGTATTTTGTTTGTTTGTCCAAGTCTTCGGCCTTGTCAAAAATGGGTCATCTTTGGGCTTTGACATTCACTAACGTCATTTCATGACCCTGAGCTCTATCAAAGAGGGGCAACTGTAGACACCCCATTTTTGACCGCTCTTAAGACTTGGGCGCTACTGATTGTTTACTTGGTGATGAGGTGTGCAGTGCAAAGGTTCAATTTCTACGGAAGGAGAGAATCAAATCCCAACCTTACACCCCATTTTTGGACTAAAACTATTTTGGCCAAAGATTTTAGACCTTAAAACCCTTTCTTTCAAAATATTTTTTAAACAAAGTTTCTGCGATGCTCCGACGCTCGCATTTTGTTAAATGTTGTGTTTTTTGGCAAACCGAACAAGGACAAAGTGGAAATGAATGAAAGAGAGGTGAAATCTCTGAAAAATCTTTCAAAACACCTTATCTATGGGTTTGAAGTTGAAGAAAAGAGGAGTGGAGGGAAGAAACCTAGTTGAGGAAGAAGTTAGGTATGAATCGTTAAGATAGAGACAAGCAAGCCTCGCTAAATCAAGCCTATCCTTTTGTATACTTCAATTTAAGCTATGAGGCCACCACCATTGGAAAGAAGACTTTTGGAGCTTCATTTTACACTCAAGAATCTCCTAAAGCCGAGTCCGGATGGGGGAGATATGGTTGGTTAAAGTTAGGCATCAATCCGATTGAGCCGGAAATGAGCAGTTTTCACTAAAAAAGAGATATCTCTTAGCACACTTGGAATTTTGAGGTTCGGCTACCACCATTGGAAAGCTTACTTCTGGGGTTTCATTTTAGACACAATAATAACCTACAAAGGAGTCTAGATGAAGGCGTTATGCCCATTTGAAGTGGAACCTACAGAGCAGAATTTGTTGTCGGCCAACATTAGTAGCTGGTCGGCCAACAAAGTAGCAGGTCGGCCAAAAAGATGGCCGATCGGCCAGAAATGCCCAGAGAACTCAGAATTTGCAGATCTTTTCCCTCCAGCTATTCCATACAAGCTCCAGCTGTCCCAATTCAGATATTTTCGACCAAAAGCTATTGAATTGCTATTTATGAAGGCAATATCTATCATTTTGGAAAAGAACAAGAGAAGCAATTGGGAGTCTCTCTCTCTAAAAATGCCTCTCTCTCTCTAGAAATTTCAGAGCTAAATTTCAGCCTTTCTCTCTAGTTTGCTCTCTCTCTTGCCCTTGTGTGCATACAAGAGATACACTTGGAGATACACCTCTCCTTTGCCTAGGCATCCTTCATCAAAGTTGTATATCTTTGGGCTAAGGTCCTTTGGAGACTATTTTGAGCTCTCAAAGCTGGTTTAAGCTCAAAATTTTGGCCATTTTGCTGATGTGCTTCAAGGGTAAGCACTTCCCCCTTTCAAGCTTGTTTTTACACACTTGCTTTATCCCCCTTTTTCCATTGTTTTGGACTATCTTGGGGCTGGTTTTGAACCATAAAAAACTTTGATTTTGAGGTTCTAAAATGGTGGTTTAAGCCTTGTTTGGCTAGGGGTGTTTCCTTCATTTTGCTCCTTGGCTTGTAAGGCCTTTTGAGCTAACTGTCAAGCTTTTCAAACAACTTCTTTTTGGCCTTAAAACCATTGAATTCCAAAGGAATTTCAGTGGGAGAAAACTTGTTTTGAGGTCCCAAATAGGAGAGGGTGGTCCCCTCTCCTCTTGTCTTGCTTGCTTGTCTCGTTGGCCTAATTATTGAACATGTTTTTCTAGCATGCGTTGGCTTGTTCTTAGCTTATTTTTGGCCTTATTTAAGCATGGCATACCTCTATTTTGACTTGGTTGAGTCACCTCATGCATGCTTCTTACACTTGTAGTGTAATCTTGCTATTTAGCCTCGCATGCTTGCTACTTTGGCTCATCATTCTAGCTTATTTTGGCTATGCTCTCACATGCTTTTACGGTAGTTTTAGCATGCTTTAGCACTGATTTTGGTTGGTGAGGTCACCTCTTGCTTGGTTTTTGCACTTGTAGTACAATCTCACTCACTAGCCGAGCATACTTAGTGTTTTGGCCTATTGTTCTAGCATGTGTATACTCTACTCCAGCATGTTTTTGGCTATGTTTTAGCATGATTTAGGTCTGATTTAAGTGGCCTTGGCCATGTATGGCTTGCCTTGTAGGGCTATAGTGTACTTGGCTTCACTAGTCTTGAGTTTTGAGGCCCTTAGCATGCTATATTTGTGATGTGTGCATGATATGGCATCATTTGGTAGGTAATTTCAGAGCTTATATCTTTGCCATACTTCCACTTCAATCACTCTTTCAATGCTTTTGAAAAGTTGAGCATTATGCTTTGTTTGTGAGCCAATACATGATCTTATTTTTCTTGCCATCTATGCTACAAGTTTAGCATGTTTTTGCCACTATTTTGACCTGCCTTAGATCTGTTTTGAATGGTTAAGGTCATTTGAGCATTGCTTAATCTGGTTGTAGTGTAAAGGGCCTTGACTAGCTTTGAGTTTTAGGGCCTTTAACATGTTGTGCATGTGATATTTTCATGGTATGACACCATTTGGCATGTAATTTCAAAGCACATATCATTACCTCACTCTTACTTATATCATTCTTTCATTGTGTTTGAGAGTTGAATCTTCATGCCTTGTTTGCGAGCCATCAAATGAGCATGTTTTCCTTGTGTTATACGCCTTGATCTTAGCATATTTCAGCCACTGTTTTGGCATATTTAACCTCTTTTTGGGGTTGGTTTGGTCATTTAGGCTTAGTATTGTATGCCTATAGTGCTATGCTCTTAGCTAGTTTCAATGCCTTTGACTTCAAGCATGTCTTGCATGCATCACTTTCATGCTTTAATGTCATTTAGCATATTATTTCAGTGCTGAAATGTATATCATCACATGCCATCTTTCGTTTGTTGTATCACTTTGAAAGAGGTCTTAAGCCCCTTGTTGGCTTGAGCATGGAATTGAGGTTCTCATGCCTAATGGTTTTAGCCTTCTCTTGAGAGTTTCTACTAACCAAAAGCATGAGGCTTCTTCCATGCTCAAGGTGTTTCTGGCTTAGATCCTCTTTCAAAATTAGAGGACTCTCACTTTTGGACTTAACCGGTTAAAGGACTTATCGGTAATCTAAAATGAGTAAACGAAATGAATCAAAGTAAAACATGCCAAGATAACATGTTTGTGTTGCATTGCATGTGTTTGGATCGGACGTTAATCCAAACACAAGAAATAAGAGATGTTTCATACTTGAAGTGATGAAACGTGCCTCATTTCTTAGTCACCCACAGCCTTGATCGTGCATGATAGGGTGGAGGCTCATCGAGTCTTACTTGTGCATTCACTAAAGCTTGTATAAGCTTGGTTCTTTGGCCACCATGCATTGAAAGTGCTTGGTTGGTGGCTTGAGAGCCAAGTGCTACACTCCTTTGAGCTTGTGACATGATAAGGAGTGCAGTAGTACACACATTTCTTTCCAAATACACTACCATGCCTCTGTTTGCTCTATGTTGCAGCAAAAGGAGGAATTTCAGGGAAACAGTGGCCGACCGGCCATTAGTACTGGCCAATGGCCATCACTTCTAGCCGATTAGTTCATCAGCATGTTCCTGGGATTAAACAAAAATAATCTGGAAGTTGGCACAATTTTCAGAAGTCCAAAAGGGTGCAAACAGAGGCATTCAGAGGCAAGGTAGTGGATTTCTGAGAGGACGCAACTGAGCATGCATGCTTCCTTCGTTTGCAAGAATGTTTTATCGCTTTATCAGCTAGTTGTAGTTAATTACATGTGCTGTAATTAATTTAGCCTAATTTATTTTGTAATATTCTAATTATCTTAGATTAGCTAATTGATTAATTCAGTTTGTAACTAATTAGCTTAGATTGGTTAGTTATTTGACTGTGTTGTAATTAATTAGCTAGAATAGTTAGTTAATTAGTTGGTTTGTAATAGTTAGCTTAATTAGCATAGCTAGTTAGCTCTTTTTCATTCGGACCATCCGTCAAGAGAGCATGTTGTTGTAATAAGGGTGCGTGCGTGTGTGTATGTCTTCAAACCCCCTCTTCTTTCTCCTTTTTACTTATCAGCTTTTGATGGTTAGTTTAGGGCATATCTCGATTAGCATACCTTATGCTTGCATGCGTGCATCATTCATCTGTCTTGCATGCACCGGGCTCGGCGCATCATACAAACTGCATTGTATTTCAATACTGATTTGAATATATGTATCAAAGTGTTGCATTCATATGCCATGATTAGATAGCCGAGCCTATCTAGTTCCATTTTGCATGCATTGCATTAGGCATCTTAATATAGCTAAGATCATGCAAGATTACTAACTAGCTTTTGTTTTAGCTCGGAGTACACTGTAAGTGTTTACGCTTTAGCATATTGCATGAGTGTGATTGCATATAGCCATGATAGCATGCTTGCCATGAGGCTATTTGCTTAATTGCTTTAACTGCATGAATGCCTGTGGATGAAGGCTTCATTGCTTGAATTGGAATAATTCATCAAAATGTGAGTTTTAAGCCACTTGAAGTGGCAAATCCTCATGTTTTAAGCCCACTTGAGGGTGGCAAATCCGCACTTTAGCCTACTTGAGGGTAGCAACTTCAAACCACTTTTCGAAAAATAAGCATGGGATGTTTTGTTCCAACTTGATAAACTGAGTCTATATGTGTATGTTGTGCGCATCACGTAATAAGTTAGCTAAATAACCGGAATAAGAACACATGAAGTTTACAAAACAACATATCATGCTTAGTAGAGGCCGATCCTCTGATCAGGCGAGCGGGGGTGCTCATTTCAGGACCTTTCCCTCTCATACCCAAGTTACCGAGCGGAGGCAACTTTGGTGATTACGGACATGTGGCCTTTGGCACGAGTCAGGGTTTCCTAAATTTTTGAAAAATAAAATATTTAGGTGGCGACTTTGTAATCTGGCAAACCAGTCCATGTTTGGCGCTTTTTGATTAAAATCGATTTTCAAAAATGATTTGCCGGATTTTGACTCTTTGGTGATTTTTCAGTCTTACATTGCACTTTGCGAGATTAGATATAGAACTGTGACAGGAGTTTGAACTGTAGTAGCTAGAACCCAATCCATGCCCTCTCCGAAAAAGAGGAACGCGAAGCGAGTTCAGGCTGTCTACACAAGGACAGGCATTGATTGCTGACCCGGTGTTGACCAATACCAGGGGTATCCACTTTTCTCGGCACTCTACGGGTATGTATAGAGGCTTGTTGTGTGCAGAGCCTTCTGGCGGTAATTCCTTGTCTGAAAAGGTCAAAGTTGGCGCAGCGCCTCACGGGAAAACTAATCCCACCAGTTGTTCTAGGGTGGTATCGATGGACAACTTTGCTTTATCCATCAGTGACAGTACAGCCTTTCTGTGCACTCGCGAAGCCATAAGCAGACCCCAGATAGATATGTCAGCTTGAATCTTCTTCAACTATTTCAGCACAGCCTCTTCCTCTAACTGCTTTTCCTTCTGTTTCTCAACTTCTTTATCCTTCCCGGATACCTCGGGTTGGTCCAAATGCGGTGGTTTGAAATATCAGCCACTTTTTGTCATATGGTCAACTTCTTCCATATACCAAGTGTTATCAGGAAGGTCTTCACCCCAATCCTCATCAATATGGGCCAAGTGTAGGTCGTCATCATCCCACCAGACCCCTTCGACAGACGATAAGCACTCGTCCGGCTCCGTTCGGATCATTCTATTATCACAAACATTCCCTATAGGGTGTTGAGCTTTTCCAGCTTTACGATCATTTTCACTCATTTCTTGCCCAAACCGCTCCAGCGCGGCTTCTTGTTCTGTATGTACAGTACTAATAATGCCCAGTTCTTGAGCCAATTGTTCTTCACTGGTGTTTTCCAGAAGTTCAGCGTTTCCATCGGCCATTCTGGCCATTGCAACGGTTCCCGCTTTCTGTTCTTCCAGCTTTGATTCAGTTCCCTCATCTCTATCGGGTTCATCACTTAACCACCCAGAATTTTCTGTTGACCCGTTCAAATCAAACCAACCAATATGCATGTCCTATTGATCTTGCTCATCAAAGAACTGCAAATTGTCTATATCCTCCTCTAGGTTGGCTAGATCATCTAATCCCTGACTTTGTCCATCTTCTCGGACTACACTGACCTCCATTCCAATCGGCAACACCACTTCTAGTTTAGCTTGATCGATTGGTGTGATCTAGCAGCATGGGTTGTACATCCCTTCAGACAAATCCTCAGAGTCCTTGGGCAACAGACTAATATTCTCCACCAAGGCTGACCTCCCTTTATCTTCCACTGTCACCACCACTGGTTCTGGTTGGAGTGAAGACGTGCTCATCGTGCACAAGTCTATGCTTTTAGGGATGAACAACGCCGGCTTAGGTAGGTGGGAAGGGGTGATGTATATACTAGGGTCACAAGGGACGGCCAGTGTGTGGATGAGGTTTATATGCCGAGGTAGAGGGACTAGGTTATGTGGTCGGAGAGGATTTGTAGTGATGTTGCGTTTTTGGGGAGGTGCTATCACCGTATTGTCAATAAGATCTTGAATCTCATGATGTAGCCTATAGCGTTGATCAGTGTCATGACCGTGCTGTTGGTGAAAAGCGCAGTATTTGGGCGGGTTGTGTCTCGGGAGGAGAGGATCAGGTTAAGGGCGAGGCTCTAGTGGTTTAAGATGCCCCTTTTTGATCAGGACCCCTAGGGCATTGGATAAAGGCATGTGGAATGGGGTAAAGACCCTTTGAGATCGGGCCTGGCTAGTTGAGGTTTATGGAGTTGTGTTGGAGGTGTTGGCGAACGGGTTGGCAGCTTTGGGTGTGGTGGTAACCATGCTCACATCCGAAGGCCGTGCAAAAGTGCTACCTTTCGTGTTTGCATTGGAGCTGTGTGTAAAGAGCCTCTTAGGCTGTTCCTTCTCATGGTCTATCAGCCCTTGCTTCATCACATCCTCAATTTGAACCCCTATTTCATGGAGCTCAGCAAATTTAAACAAAGGTAAGACTATCATCTTCTGTAATAATCTCCCTTGCAAGTTACGAACCAACATTCTGATTTGGTCCTTTTTAGACGGCCAGATAGTCATCATAGAGGCTTTAGCCCTCCACCGAGTCACAATGTCCGAGAAGCACTCGTTTAGCTCCTGGCGGATCATTTCAAGATCACGGGTAGTGACCTCAATCTGGGTATTGTAGGAGTACTGCACGATGAAGGCCTCAGCCATTTCCTCCCAGTTTCGTTTTATAGATTCTTCCAACTTTGCGTACCAGATGGCCGCTATACCTGACACAGTCTGGCCAAAAAATGACAGCTTCTAAAGTTTGGTGAGGCCCATTGGTCGTAGGATATCAGAGAATAACTGTAGATGGACCATGGGATCCCCGGAGCAGTCAAATCGGTCTATATGCAGGATCTTGAATCTGTCCGGCAGAGTCACTGCGGAATCTGTGTATCCATCATCAATGTCAAGGATTTAATTCACGCCCTGCACCCGCTTGAAGAGTTTTTCTAACTTGTTGACCTTCAATGCAGTGGCATCAACATCGAATTCAAATGGCGCCTCCATTTGGTAAACTGGTGCCTTGGAGGTTTGAGGTGGGATTGGATCTGCCAGAATGTCCATATTCTCTTGGACATTGACTGTGACCCCGGGTTGTGGAATTCTCGCTGGGGGTGCATGGGATGCAGAGGCCACTACTGGTTGTGGTTGCTGTTGCTGAAGCCTATCTATCACTTCTGCTTGGCGAGCTACGACTTCAGCTTAGTAGCTGTGACCTCAACTTGGCGGGCAGCATGTAGCTGCACAGTCTTAATGGTCTGCTAGAGCTGACGAAGCATATCTTTCATGCTGACTGGGGGATGTTGAGCTATCAGAACTGGTGAATACTCTCTTTCTGGAGTAGAAGTAGAAGACTGGGCCTAACTGGGCACAGGAAAAGTAAAAGGTGACTGCTGGATTGGTGAATTCTGTATGATCCTCCTCTATCTAGTAACTAGTGGAAGTGAAACAAACAGTGGCTGTCTCCTGACAAGATCCCCAGATCTACAAATCCTTCTCACACGGGTCCAAAGTGCTTGGGGGGTAATAGAGTCGTTCGAAGCAATGATGAAAAACTACCTTGCAAAAAAGAAATAAAGCAAAAAGAAAACAAAAATCAAAACCGCATAGCACCTCAGCTCAGACACAGACAACACGCAATTGCAATCATAAGCTAGAGAACTGTACTCAACACTGATTTCCGCCCCAAAACTGATGCCCAAACTTGCAATTGATACAGACATTCCTGTAGATTTTCACTCAAAAAGCATATAACAGTTAAGTAAGAACAAAAACATCCCTATAATGGGGGTAGGGTCACCCTGTCCTAGTTTCGTCAGGAACTAGGGTTCATTATTTAAGCAAAGTGTTTCACACAATCCTAAATTCGAGTAAGCAACATGTCCTAGTTTGGAACAGTCTCTATGACTTCCGATATGTAACTAGGTCGATTGGTCAAAAAATGGTACCTCAGCAAGACTACCTAATATACCTCTCACACCTAACACCGAGAAGTGAAAGGAGGATCAAACAGTACAGCGGTAATCCAGATCTAAGGGTTGTGTTCCATTGTGGTAGAGCCCGCAACCGGTCAGCCTTTTGCCAAGCTTTTCCAAGCAAGCCTCCGGTAAACCGTTCAAGAATAGCAAATGGCAAACACAGTGACTTAGACGCACCAATGCAAATGTAAATGCAAAGGCAAAGAAACACATAAGTGTAGATAAAATGACATATTATGAGTTTGAGTCAAGTTCTCTAAAATCGCTTACAGAGTCGCCAGAAACTGTGGCTCGCCTTTTTCGCCCCCCCTTTCAGAAGGTTTGGAAGAAATCCCTACAGTTCGGACTCCCGCGGTTCTGAATCTAATCTCACAAGTGTAATGTGAAACTAATAAACACCAAAGAGTCTAAATTCGGAAAATCGTTTTGGAAAATTGATTTTGAATCAAAAAGTGCCAAAATTGGACTGCTTTGCCAGATACAGAGTCGCCACCTAAATATTTTTTGTTTTGGAGAAATTTAGGAAACCCTGACTCGTGCCGAAGGCCACGTGTCCGTCATCACCAAAGTTGCCTCGGCTCGGGAACTTAAGTACGAGAGGGGAAGGTCATTAATTGAGCACCCCCTACTCGCCTGATCAAAGATCAGCCTCTGCTAATCATGATATGATTTTTTATAAACATTATGTGCTCTTGCTCTAGTTATTAAACTAGCTTTACTATGTGATGCGCACAATCAAGTATAGACTAGTTTACTCAATTTGGAACAATTCAACTCATGTTTGTTTTGCGAAAACAGTTTGAATTTGCCACCTCAAGTGGGCTTAAAGTTTGCAAATTTTTTCACCAAACATAGTGGGCTTAAAACATGATTTGCCACTCAACAAAGTGGGCTTAAAATGCAGATTTATTGAATCGTTCCAATTCAAACAACAAACCTTCATCCACAGGCATTCATGCAATTTAGCATTTAAGCACATAGCCTCATGGCAAGCATGCTAATCATGGCAACATTCACACACATGCAAGTATGCTAAAGTGTAAAAACTCACCTAGTACTCTAAGCTAAGAAAACATAAGTTAGAAAATATGCATGATTCCTAACTATGCAAGATGTCGAATGCAACACATGCGAACAATGCAACTAAAATAGGCTCGGCTACTAATATGACATATGATTCAATTAAATAACTTGCGATTTAACATGTATTCAAATAAGTATTGAAATGGCAATGCAGTTTGAATGATGCGTCGTGCCTCGGTGCATGCAATACGAATGAATGGATGCAAGCATAGGGTATGCTAATTTGAAATATGCCCCTAATCTAACCATCGAAAGTAATTAAATAAAAGGGAGAAAGACGTGGGATTGGAAGACATACTGTAGACGTCCCCGAACGCCCCGATAATACAGTTTGAATGATGCACCGAGCCTTGGCGTATGCAATATGAATGAATGGATGCAAGCATGCGATATGCTAATTGAAATATGATCCCTAATCTAACCATCAAAAGCGATTAAATAAAATGGAGAAAGACGTGGGGTTGGAAAACATACACACACGCAGGCACACTTATTACAACATTACGCCCTCGCGAAGGAGGGTCTGAATGAATAAGCTAACCAGCTACGCTAATTAAGCTAACTAATTATTACAAAACTCGAATTAATTATTTATTCTAGTTAACTAATTACAAAACAAAATCGAATAACTAGTTAAACTAACTAATTAATTACAACTCTTAATTAGCTGCAACTAATTAATTACAACACATATTCAAGCTAGATATTTAAACGTTAAATAAGCTTGGAATGCAAGGAAGGCTCATGCACGTGCTCGATTTCCACCCGAAAAGCCACCGTTTTGCTGCTACAAGCCTCTGTTTGCACATTTAAACACTGGCAATGCTGCCCACTTCCAGAATACCTCTACTCCACCTTACCAACACACTGTGCAAATTTCACTGATGGCCGACAAGGGGCCGGTCGGCTACCACTGGTGGCTGGTCGGCTACTGGCAGTGGCTATCGGGCACTGATAACCTGGATTTCCTTGCTGCAACAAAGAGCAAAACAGAGCAAAACAGTGTATTTCTCAAGGGTTGTTTGTACACTTTGCCACTCCTTTTCATGGGGAAATTAAAGGAGGAACAAAATTTGGTTCATAAACTATCAATCAAGCAATTTCATTGCATGATGGTTTGTGAAACCAATTGTGCAAGTTTAATAAATGCAAAATGAGACCAAAATGACCATCACCCTATCATGCATGATCGAGGGCAATGGAGACCTAGGAAAATGGCACATTTTATCACTTTTGAGTATGAAATGTTCCATTTTCCTTGTGTTCAAATTAACCTCTGATTTGAACACATGCAATGCAACATAAAGAGATGCTTATCTTGCCACTTTTACTTGCCAATTTTGTTTACACATTTTAGTTACCAAATCATTCATTAATCAATTTGTCCATTAGTGAGTGTCTTGTAAGATGAAAGAATTGTCAACCAAGGGGTAATTTAAGGCATGAGAGAAGCTTCATGCCATTGGTAATGAACCCTCTAAGGAGGATTAAACCATTAAGCATGAGCCTCACTCTCAAGCTTAAACGACCCTAAGGTTGAAAGAACCCTCAAAGCAAATGAAAAACTGAAGAAATGAGGGAGATTGCAGAGATTGTAAGTGCTGGAATTAGGTGAGAAAAAGCACTAAAACATGCAATCAACTCAAATCAATGGTGGTTAAAGCCTTAAAACACCAAGCTAGTGAAAGGACTTACACTACAACTATGCAATACAAGAGTTAAAAGGTACAAAACAACCAAAACAGTGGCAAAACAATTCAAAATAGAGTTCAAAATATGCTGTACTTGAGCTACAAAAAGCTAAAACATTAAGCTAATACATGGGGCTAACTAGGCATGCAAACAAGACACAAGGAGGGGAGGCTAACCCCTCCAAATCTGGACTTCAAAACGAGTTTTTTGCCACTAAAAAACCTCTGAAATTCAGTGGTTAAAAGGCCCAAAAAAGTTGGTTTGAAAATGATGAACAAAGGCACAAAAACTTTACAAACTAAGAAACAAAAATGGTGAACCACCCTTTAAATGAAAATGGCCTCAAACCACCACCTTTAGGCCACAAAAACAAAGTTTTTGACAGTTCAAAATCAGCCCCAAAACAGTTGAAAAAGATGGCAAAGCAAGTGTGCAATACAAGCTTAAAAGGAGAGTGTTATGCCTCTTGAAGGGAAGACACAAATAAGGCAATAAACCAAGCCAAGACCACCTTCTAGAGCTTAAAGAGGGTCTCAAGTAACCTCATCCCAAAGATAAGCAACTTTGGTTAAGGGTTGATAGGCAAACTTGAAGTGTATCCAAGCAACTATGCACAAAATTGCTAGAGAGAGAGAGAAATGTAGAGAGAGAGAGAGAGAGAGAGAGAGAATTTTATTCCAAAATTGTTAAGCCTCCAAAATGGGGGAGGGACCACCCTATATATAAAAAAACAAGCCTTGAGCTTAGAAACATCCTACCATACACATGTAGGGAGATGCAGCTCAATGTGCTAACAGTTGGCACGCTGTCAACAAATATCCCGAAAAAGACACTGGTGGTCGTTGGCCATCAGTGGTGGCCACTGGTAGCTGACCGGCCACCACTAATGGCCGACCGGCCACACCAATGGCTGACAACCATGAGCCATGGCCGACAGCCTATGGTGGTGGTCGACAGGTCACCAAAAGTTCCAGGCTTGAAACAACAAGGTTGTGGTCCAAAACAAAGCACAAAATGGACAAACCTTAAAGACTCAAAGACAAGGCGTTCCACCGAGGACTTCGGGCACTTAAAGCGAACAAATGCAATCATAATCGTCGAGTGCACAAGCAATAACGTCAAAGTCTTGAGGTCTGTCAAAAATGGGGTATCTATAAAACGCCGCAGGAGCGGCCCAATTCCACCGCAGGAGCGGCCCAAAAATAAGTGCTCCTGTGGCCCCAATGGGCGCACGAACGGTCCAAAAAAAAAATATTCACCGCACAAGTGGCCCAGGCCCAAAAGCATTCTGTTTTCACGTCACAGGAGCGGCCCAATTCCGCTGCAAAAGCGGCCAATAAATCATCACTCGTGCGGCCTAGGTAAAAAAAAATAAAAAATAAAATATTTTATTTTATTTTATTTATTTCATCGCTCGTGCGGCCTAGGTAAAAAAAAATAAAAAATTGCAAATTTTATTTTATTTTATTTATTTACTTATTCCTAAAAAAAATTAATTAAAAAAAATTTACAAATAATAAACAAATAAAATTTTTTGCAGTTTCTTTAATTACTTTTTGTTTATTTATTTAATTCTTACTTATTTTATTTCTCTTTAAAAAATAATAATATATATATATATATATATATAATTTAAAAATTGCAGATTTATTTTATTTATTTTAATTTTTATTTAGTCATTTTATGAAAATTTTCTTGAGAAAACCCTAGACCACTTGTTGACCCTTCTCACTTTCCTAACTACACTCTCTCTCTACCTCTCATCTTCATCTTCTTCTCTCTCTCTCTCAACCCCACACATCCACAAACTCCATCCACCCCCCTCTCCCATCACCAACTTCTTTTTCCTTCTTCCTTCACCTTTCACCCCACCTTTTTCTCGAAACCACTTTCCACCGGAGCACCACCATATTTTCCGACTGGCGCCTTTCCGGCGACCATTTTTTTTGGCGGATCTACATCATCTTCTTCCTTTCTTTTCTTCCTATTTTTTTTTAAGGTAATCACCCTTTTTTTGTTTTGATTTCTTAATTTTTGCATATAATATAGTAATTTAATAGTTATTGTTGAGGCTTTGTTCATCATCCTTGTACCTCTACCATTGTCCATGATCTTTACATCTCAAAAAAAAAAAAAAAAACCTGGGCATGCACCAACTGACCCACCGCAAGTGTGGCCCTCTCAGGCGCACGTGCAGCCCAAAAAAAAAAAATTTACGTAATAATAATAATAATCATTTACCTTATTGTAGCTTATTTTATTATTATTTTTTTTAATAATGTAGTTGTTTAGTTTAATTGTTTAGTTAGTGGTTCTCGTTAGTTTAATTGATTAGTAGCTTCTTGTTATTTTTGTTTTGCTTGTTTAGTTAGTGATTTTGTTTTATTTTTATTTTGTGATGTAATTGTTAGTTTAATTGTTTAATGGTTTGGTTTTTATTTTATTTTATTTTTATTTTCTGAATTTTTATTTTATTTTATTTTCTTCTGCTAACTTAGATTATTTTATTTTATTGTCTTATTTATTTATTCATTGTAGTTCATATGTGTGTTTGTCAATTTGTCTCATGCTAACTTAGTATAAGTTAATTTTTGTAGTATATATATAACCCAAATAATAATAATAATAATAATAATAAATAAAAATTAAATTAAATAAAAGAAATCCGAGAGTGTGATGGCAATGAGGATTCGCATGATTTGTGCATGCATGCGCTGTTTGTTGCAATCTAATATAATGGTTCCATGTTTTTTGGCTGTGCGGGTTGTCTTATTTTGTGTAGGAATGGCTTCATCATCTCGCTGTAGACGCGCCCGAACGTCCCGGAAAAATCCCGTTTTGTTCATTGGGCACACTACAGTTTGAACTCAATGTCACGGTTCTTAATCTGATCTTGCAAAGTGTAATGCGAGATTGATAAATCACCAAAGAGTTCAAATCCAGCAAATCATTTTGAAAAACTGATTTTTTAGAAAGAAGTGCCAAACATGGACTGCTTTTCCAGATACAGAGTCGCCACCTAAATATTTTATTTTGGGAGAATTTAGGAAACCCTGACTCGTGCCTAAGGCCACGTGTCCGTCATCACCAAAGTTGCCTCGGCTCGAGAACTTGGGTACGATTGGGGAAGATCACTTCGTGAGCACCCCCGCTCGCCCGATCAAAGATCGGCTTCTACTAACCATGATATCGTGTTTTTGAAAACACATGTGCTCTTATTCCGGTTATTTACCCTAGAATTACTATGTGGTGCGCATAGCAAAACAAGTATAGACTAGATTGCCTAAGTTGGAACAAAGCATCGCATATCCGTTTTTTTTTTTTTTTTAAAATGGATTGAAGTTTGCTACTCGCAAGTAGGCTAAAACACGAGTTTCGACGAATTATTCCAACTCAAGCAACCCAACCTTCACCCACAGGCATTCAGGCAGTTATATCACATAAACACATAGCCTCATGGTAAGCATGCTATCATGGCAGTCACTCACATACCTAAATTGCACAGATCCAAACCCAACCCATAGAGGTGATGGTAGATATGGTCCAAAACAGAAACTAGTTAGTAATCAATGCATGATCCTAGTTCATGTTAAGATGGCTAACGCAACACATGCAAAATGCAACTAAGATAGGGTCGGCTATTCTAAACATGGCATATGAAATGCAACAGATAACATGTATTCAACTTGGAATTAAAATACAATGTAGTTAGTATGATGCGCCGAGCCCGGTGCATGCAATACAGATGAATGATACAAACATGAGAGCATAAGTATGCTAATTGAAACATGCCCTAAACTAACCAACAAAAGTTAGTAAATAAAAGGAACAAAGACGTGGGGTTGGAAGACATCCACACACGCACACACACTTATTACAACATTGCCCTCCTCGAAGGGTCCGAATGAATAATACAGAATCGAAATAACTAATTATTACACAATACTAGCTAATTAACAAATTAACTAAACTAGCATGTAAACTAAATGAAAGTCGGCAGCCTCGGCTCTGTTTTGGATGACAATGGATGCATGCATGCTCGAGTCGCCTTGCCGAGAAATCCACTGCGAAGCCCCGACTCGCCTTTGTTTTGAATTGAACTCAGAAACTTGCACAAAGTTCCAGAAGGCAGAAACTCCACCCTGGAAAGCTGTGGGAAGGCTGCCTACCAGCCCTTGGCCTTGGAGACCACATGCCGACCACCTTTTGTGGTGGAGACCAAAAGAGGTGGTCGGCCTGCCAGAAAAGTTGGTCGGCCGACCAGTTTCTGCCTCCTGTTCTTGGTTTTCTGCAACACAAAGCAAGAGAGAGGCATAGCAAGGTATTTTCAACAAATGTGTGCATGACCACTCTCCCCATCATTGCATGAGCTCCAGGGAGTGCAGTCCTCGATCCTCGTGTCATCAATCACGCATCCCGATGCGTGATGGCTGAGGAGTCAGATTGCGCGACTTGATGTAAAATGAATGCACAAATGAACACAATAAGGCCTAAACTCCATCATGGGTAATCCGGAGTGTCGGGGACCGAGAATCGAGGCACGTTTCGTCACTTGGAGTACGAAACGTCCCTCGTTTCCCGTGTTTGGACTAAACCCTATTCCAAACACAATGCAATATACATGGAATGCATGAATACAACTCTAACATGCAACCTAAACATAATGCTACTAAATGATGCAAACATGCAAATGATTATATGCAAACATGCTACTAGCATACACAATGCTATGAAATAATCAATGGCATACTCAATGCACATGAAAACTATATGGCATACACAATACACACATAGAGACTAACAATGAAATGATCAAGGCATACACAATGCAATGGTCAATCATGAAACAACATGGACTAAATGGCATACACAATGCAAGATGGACTTAAACTAGAATGACTGGGCCTCAGCCACACTCAAATCAGTGGTCATACATGATGAAATTAAAGGTAGTAACACTCATGCAAACATGCCCGATGCAAGGGACCGAACCTAAGGCATCAAATGCCACTCTACCAAAGCATGGCAAGCGGTAAAATATGGCATACAATCATACATTTTCCAGCTCTGAAATGACATGCAAGATGGTCCAAAATCATGCAAACACTTCATACAATGTATGCTAGATGGCCCGAATACCGAAACTAGTGAAGTGCGTTACACTAGAGGTACACAAAACGATGGACTTACACCAAAATGAGTGGACCTCAGCCACACTCACATCAGTGGCCATTAGATGAAAATGAGATCAAATGCCACTCTACCAAGACCGAACCTAAGGCATCAAATGCCACTCTACCAAAGCATGGCAAGGGGTAAAATATGGCATACAATCATACATTTTCCAGCTCTGAAATGACATGCAAGATGGTCCCAAATCATGCAAGCACTTCATACAATGTATGCTAGATGGCCCGAATACCGAAACTAGTGAAGCACATTAAACTAGAGGTACACAAAGCAATGCTCAAATGACCCAACCAGCCCCAAACAGTCCCTATGCAGGTCCTAAACAGTGGGAAGATGGTCTAAAATGATGGCTCAAAATGCAAAGAAATGGGGCTCATGTAATGGTCCAAAAACGAGGCATACAAGCACGACTCTCAAACGCATTTAAAGAGTGAAAAACAAGGGAATATGGCATACATGTAAGCTCTGAAATATGATGCACAATGGCCCCAAAATATGGAAACAACTCAACAGAAGCATGCAATAGGCTCTAAAACTCAAAACTAGGCAAGGGTATTGAACTACAACCATGCATAGCAGGCATCATTCGACTATGAGGCACAAAAACAAAGCTGAGGCAGTCCAAAACATGCACAAAATCAGTTTAAGGCATGGCCAAAAAGTGCTAGGATCAAAAGCCAAAATAGCATGCAACAGAAGCTAGCGAAAAGGGTTTACACTACAAGTATATGAAGCATTCAAGAGGCCACCAAACCAGCAAAATTCAGAGGTATGACATGCCAAATAAAGCCCAAAAATCCACTGAAACATGGTCTATGCATGCAAGAATGATAGGCTCCTTTGATAGGCTATAAAGAGGGTTGTTCTACATATGCAAGATGGACACCCAATATGACAAAAACACCTCTGGACAGAGGTTATGTAGGCCCTAAAACACACTGAAAAGGGCCTGAAATAAGGCTAGGAAGCATGCAAGTATAGGCTCCTTTGATATGCTGTGGAGAGGGTTATTCTACACATGCAAGAGGGACACCTAATATGGCAAAAATAGCTCTGGATAGAGCTCATGTAGGTTCTAAAACTCACCAAAAATGGCCTAAAACATGGCTTGGAAGCATGCACACATGGACTCCCTTGTTAGGCCAAATATGCTAGTAAACAAGACAAGGGGTGAGAGGGTCACCCCTCTCTAATTTTGGTGCTCAAAATAGCATGCTAGCCACTGAAAATCCACAGGATTTCAATGGCTAAGAGACCAAACAAAGGTCAATGCAAAGGCCCTAAGGCATGGCTCAAAATAAGATGAAATGAAGCATGCAAGGGGGTAGATGACCCCCAACAGAAAAATGGTCTTAAACAAACATGTTAAAGACCTCAAAACAAGACTTTTTTTAGTTTATGAAAAAACTCAAATATGCTTGCAAGTATAGCTAAAAGATAAAGCAAAATAAAGGCCAAACGAGGGAAAGAAGTGTTACCCTTGAAGCTCAGCAACTCCAGCAGCTTTGAGGCCAAAAACTCAGACCTTAAGACCTCTCAAGACCTTCCAAGAATCTTAAGTTGGTGTTGGTGGTGTTAGGGTAAGAGGTGTAGTGTAAAGGTGCAAGAACAAGGGACTTTGGAGCTTGAAATAGAGAGATAGAGAGAGGTGTATGTATATGCCTTAACCAAATTTTTTCTGAACCTTTGCAAACGAGGGAGAGGGTCTCTCTTATAGAGGAACAAAGGTCCACGCTTCTTGAGGAAGCTATAGCAAAAAGGGTCAATCTTCTTGAGGAAGCTAGAGCCAAAGGTTCAAGCTTCTTCAAGAAGCTAAAAAGGGTTCAAGCTTCTCTTAGAAGCTTAGAGCAAAGGGCCAAGCTTCTTTAAGAAGCGAAAACAAGGTTGCCAATCCTCCATACACGTGTATGGAGAATGCAGTCTGTCCCTTCCAGCTGGCACACACTCAGAGAGACAGAAAAGGGGGAAGCTGGCCGACCAGTTCAGGTGGTCGGCCGACCACTCTCCCTGGTCGGCCGACCAGTTCAAAAGGTTCAAGTGAGAAAAATGTGGTCGGTAGCCCTAATTGGTGGTCTCCCAAGTGGTCTCCCACCCTAGTACCACCTTCAAAACAATGAAAATAGGGTCCATGCCAAAAATGAACCAAGATGGATGCAAAACGAGGGTTCGGGGGCCAAAACGCGCAGCCGGAGGCCCCAAAAACTGACTGTTAAGCATCGAAAGTGGCGTGCAACCACGAAGGTGGTCTCCCGAGCCACAGTGTCCCTATAGAGAGAGGAAACAAGGTGTGTGCCAAAAACTGGAGCAAACGAAGAAAGTTAGGCGGTCCCGAACCGAGGCGCACCGCCGAAGGCTCCGAAAATCGAAAACTGGTCTCTAAACGGGAACAGTGGTCTACGACCACAAAAAAAGTAGCCTACGGCCACTGAGAGATGGTCTGTGAGACCTCTCCCTCCCTTTAGGAAGAGAAAACAGAACCTGATTCGCAAACCGAGGCAAAGCACAAAAGAGTCCCGAAGTCTAGAGGCAAGGCTCTCAGCCGAGACTACGTAACCTCAGAACGAGCACGGCATGCGCAATCACCGTGCGCTCAATCGATGACGTCTGAGTCTTAAGGTCGGTCAAAAATGGGGTGTCTACAGTTGCCCCTCTTTGACAGAACTCGAAAGTCATAAGTGACTGTCAAAGCCCAGAGACGACCCATTTTTGACAAGGCCGAAGACTTAGACAAACATGCGAGATAAACAAGAGATGGGCCCGCAGGTGTGCCCGCAGGCAGGGGAAAAATGCAAATGACATGCACAAAGCCGAACATAACTCATGATCATGCAAAGCAGCAAACTGTAATGAAGCAAATATTCACAATAAATGCAACAGTTTTAAGTAAGAATGCAAAGCAAAACTATGTTTCATGCAGTAAGGATGTTTGAGAATTACAATTCTCGCTACGTCTCACACGGAGAAGATAGAATACATGCCTGGTTCGTCTGGTCGCACCAACTTCAAATGAACCGTACATACAATATCATGCCTGCAAAAGAGAGAAACTTAACAAGCACGGCATAGGTAGCAACATATGTTCAACGTTACATCAAACGCAGATTGACATGATGCCAATGGAAAAGTGCATCGCAATGCGAGAAGAAACGTGCGCGACAATGCAAATTAAGCATGGTGGTATGATGATACCAATAAAGTGTGCACGACAATGCTAGCGATGTGCATAACAATGCAAGTGATGTGCATAACAATGCAGGATAAGTGTAACTTCGAATACATGTTTGAAACAAAACATTGAGCAAAGAAATGCAAGCCTCGACGAGGGCAACTCAAATGCAACCTCCGATTTACCGCTCGGATGGGTCGCAATGTGCTCAAAAAGGATACACCTTGCTCTTGACGAGCAACAACAAGCCATGCGTCGAAGATTGGATTTGAAGTTCCCGTGGAGGCATTTCGCGCCGGAAAGTGCACTTTCCTTATACTTTCTCGAGAACCGGGCACTCCGATCACCACCAAAATTTGTAGGGAGAACAGAGAGGCATTGGAGACCACCCCAGGAGGGCCACCAACCACCCTAGAGTGCCACCGACCAAGTTTGATGCAAGGGGGTGGTCGGCTTACCTGAAAAGGTGGTCGGCCGACCACTTTGCTAAAACAGGGACAGTTTGGTCCTTTTACATTTGGATCTTTAAATACACTTGGCCAAAACACTTTTGCTCACAACTTCAAGTCCGAAATTAGTCCCTCTTGCTTCCTAGACCATTTTCTCTCTCACATCTGCGCTCTATACGCATTTTCCAACGTCCCACGCAAAGTTGTTTCGTGAAATCTTTCAGTTTTCTTCACTTTTGACTGATTAAAATTTGATTTCGAAGCTTCTTTCACCACTTGAGGTAAGTTTGTCTCGATATTTGGAACATTTTCTCAGGAGTTGACTTTTGTTCACTTTTTCATTTCCCAAGAGTTGACTTTTGTTGACTTTTTCCAATTTTGGCTAATTTTGCTCGTTTTTGCTCCTTTTTGCAGATTTCTGGAAATGGCGGGTCATTTCCCTCATGGTGGAGTTCCTCCAGGTGCCGAGGGTGAGCTGGACATCATGCCATTCCCCCGAGAGTTCGGCCCTTTAATCCCGAGAGGTACGACCTTTAGGAGCACATCCTCCCCCTGAGTACTTTCTATCATTTTACTGATTTTGATCGACGAGCACTTATGGATCTCGTGCTACGGGAGCCGGAGTCTCACCTTTCTCACTAGGCGCGAGAGGTACGTACTTCATTGTTACATTCTCTGCAATGTATTATGCATTTCTTGCGCATTTCCTGTTTTCGCTATATATGTTCGTCTGTTCATTCTGAACACATTCACACGCCATCCGGTCCACCTGGCACACAACTTGTTCTGAACACTCTGTCTATAACACAGCATTCTGTTTTCATTTTGAACACACTGCTCTAGCACTTGAATTTCTGAACTCACAGCTCAAACTTTTGTTGTGAACACGTAGCCCACATTTCTGAAATTTGAACACACAGCTCAAACTTTTGATCGATGAACACACAGCCTACGGTTTTTGAAAGTTGAACACGCAGCCCAAACTCTTGATCGATGAACACACAGCCCACAGCTTCTGAAAGTTGAACACACAACCCAAACTCTTTGTAATCTGAGCGCACAACTCATAGTTTTTGAAAGTTGAACGCACAGCCCAAACACTTGATGGTGAACACACAACCCACAGCTTTTGAAAGTTGAACACACAGCCCAAACTTTTGATGATGAACTCACAGCCCACAGTTTTTGAAAGTCGAACGCAGAACCCAAACTTTTTGATGATGAACACACAACCCACAGTTTTTGAAAGTTGAACACACAGCCCAAACCCTTTGTAATCTGAACGCACAGCTCATAGTTTTTGAAAGTTGAATGCACAGCCCAAACTTTTTGATGATGAACATACAGCCCACAGTTTTTGAAAGTCGAATGCCCAGCCCAAACTTTTTGATGATGAACACACAGCCCACAGTTTTTGAAAGTCGAACGCATAGCCCAAACTTTTGATGATGAACACATAGCCCACAGTTTTTGAAAGTCGAATGCACAGCCCGAACTTTTGATGATGAACACACAGCCCATAGTTTTTGAAAGTTGAACACACAGCCCAAATTCTTTATAATCTGAACGCACAGCTCATAGTTTTTGAAAGTTGAACACACAGCCCAAATTCTTTGTAATCTGAACGCACAGCTCATAGTTTTTGAAAGTTGAACACACAGCTCATATACTTTATGTTCAACACGCAGCTCACACTTTTCAATTTCTGAACACACAGCTCATATACCTTATGTTGAACACACAGCTCACACACTGTATCTGATTTGATTTGCACACAGCTCATACTTTCATTTTGAAATTGAATACATCTATTCATCCTGAATGTAGGTATCTTCCCGTGTTACATGGGGCTATGGCTCGATCATCGCTAGGAAGTGGTACGCAGAGCTCCCAGAGACCGTTCGTGATCTGGTTGATGAGGTAGGATTCGGACCCTTCTGCGTGGGGATATCTTGCTACCCTGCGAGCAGGACGCTGATGGGAGCACTCGTGGAGAGATGATGGGACACTACCAACTCTTTCCACTTCTTAGCTACCAGGGATATGACGATGACCCCGTTCGACTTTGCCATGCTGACTGGACTTGATGTGGCCGGCCGACCGGTCCCCTATGACTCAGACAATATACCTTATGTTGAACACACAGCTCACACACTGTATCTGATTTGATTTGCACACAGCTCATACTTTCATTTTGAAATTGAATACATCTATTCATCCTGAATGTAGGTATCTTCCCGTGTTACATGGGGCTATGGCTCGATCATCGCTAGGAAGTGGTACGCAGAGCTCCCAGAGACCGTTCGTGATCTGGTTGATGAGGTAGGATTCGGACCCTTCTGCGTGGGGATATCTCGCTACCCTGCGACCAGGACGCTGATGGGAGCACTCGTGGAGAGATGATGGGACACCACCAACTCTTTCCACTTCTCAGCTACCAGGGATATGACGATGACCCCGTTCGACTTTGCCATGCTAACTGGACTTGAAGTGGCCGGCCGACCGGTCCCCTATGACTCAGACAAGGGCGAGTAGGAGGTGACTTGGATCCATCTGTTGGGAGCCTGCCCACCGATTGACAGATCTTCTGGTAGAGTCCGGTACACTTGGTTCTCCACGCAGTACAAGGGGACTACGCTCGAGACTCTCGAGGAGATAGAGCAGTATGCTCAAGGGTTTTTGATGTTCCTCCTCGGGACCACTTTGTTCTTCGACAAGGGGAACACAGTTGGCCTATATCAGCTCAGTGCTGTAGTGGACCTATCACAGGTCAGTCAGTACGACTGGGGTGGCGCCGGCCTCGCTACCCTCTATTGCTATATGAGTGCGACCTCCCGCAGGCGGGGAAACCTAGTTGGCGGCTACTGGAGAGCCTGGGAGGTACTTTCTGCCTTCTTGATTTACATTCCTGTTTTTCATTATCTGTATACTGCACACACGACACACTTTACATTCTGTACTTCGCATTCTGCTCTCAGCATTCTACATTTTTTGTACATTCTGTATTCTGATGGTTTTTGCCTTGTTTTCCACAGCTATGGGTTTTCACATACTTTCTGACGCTAGCCCCGGAGCTTAAGGTGGAGGTGCCTCTTATGATCCCTCACTCCTACGTATTTGAGGGTCGATACCAGCCGAGGGCTCGGGAGACTCTGCCCCACCTGCGGCAGTTTTTTGATACAGTGCGGACGACCGAGGTACTTCAGACCTTTCAGTTCTTCATGTTTTTAGCTTTGATTCGTCTTGCACATTTGCGATATTTAGTCAGCTCATGAACTGGTTTTCTGCAGATCACTTGGCAACCCTGGGCGCCCCTGGGAGGAGATACCCGCTTCCGTTTCCCTGGAGGGTGAGCCAGCTCTCGATATAGGATCTTATTTGAGAGTCCAGTTGGCAGGGCCTTGTTTCTGGGGACCGTTTTCTGCATCAGACAATGGGCTACCCTAAACAGAGTATCCCCGCAGCACCTCCAGATGATATGCGATCCACTGAGGGACTCACTCCCTAGCATGTTGATTTGGCTATGATGGGCACTGATGTAGCTCTACATTTGGAGGAGGGGGAGTACGCGACCTACCGTCATACATACTTGATGCCCCCATTAACAGGTGTCCACACTCCCACTCGGAGGGCTACTGGCATGCCATCATCGAGTCGTGCCCGGGCTACAGATATCCCTTCGACTAGTAGGGCTAGCACATCGAGAGGTGGGGCTGGATTGGTTCCCCCGATTTCCCCGACTTATCAGCACGCTGAGTGGCCAGATATTTCGACCGAGCTGACAAGATGGCGATACGGGGCATCTTACCCGATCCCATTAGAGCCTACATTGCTTGATCATTGATACGTCAGAGACCCTGACTCACCACCGGTATGCTTTACAGTTTTGATTTATCACTCAAATATTTGGGCATTCATTCATTCACTGATAACTTGCATTCGCATCTACAGCCTCCCAGCGAGTATACTAAGGGGTTTCTCGGGTTGGTGGCCTCACTCGAGGGCATGGTCTTGCGGAGAGAGACGCAGCTGTTCATCGCCGGTGTGTCGATACTTTTCAATTTTCCTGCATTTATCATACTTTTGATGACATGCAGAATTCGACTATTTCACTGCATTGGTTGACTATATGTGTAGAGCACATCTGACACACACCACATTCATATACTATATCTGTATGCACCCACTCCATGTAGCTTTCTTGTCTCTGCATCTGATATACATATTGGCTAATGTATTCAAATTGCACTCTTTCTTTTCAGATGCCACCGCTACAGGCTGAGCCACAAGCCGGGCCATCTAGGCCTTCTTGAGGAGCTGGGAGAGGGGGTTCGACCTGCAGCCGAGGCGGACGCAGAGCGTCTGTCATGGAAGAGGAGTCCAGCGAGGAGGAGGAGGAGTCTACACATCCCCAGTCAGAGACATCCGCTGACAGAGAAGGTGACTTTGGTTCCAATTCCGATAGTGGAGATGATGCCGAGGAGGATTCCGAGGGCAGTAGCTCCAATTCAGATGATGATGATGGTGCAGAGGTTGTTCCGCAGAAGAGGACGAAGAGGGCCTCTTATTCCTGCGCTTGATAGCACTGATGCAACTGTTCCTGCTTTATTTGCCTTTTTTACTAGTAGTTGTAGCACATTTATACATTATTAGGCAGTTTTATTTTTTGTAAAACTTGTACCCTTGTTGTAAAATGTTGTAACAAAGGAAGCATGATGGAATGAAACAGCTTTTTTTGAAAAAGTGTTGTATTTTATGTTCTTAGCATCGCAACACATCATTTTGCACAAAAAATGAGATTGAATGAAAATTGAGCAATGTGTATCACCAAGTCAGGTAGTGAACCGACTCAACAAACTAAACAACATAACTCGCTAAGAAACAACAACACCTTAGCAAGTTTACAACTCGATAAGCAAATCCCGACGAATGTTGATAAACAAAGAGTAACAACTCGATGGACAAAACTCGACAACTCGATAAAACTTAACAACTTGATAAACTTAACAACTCGATTTGATAAGCAAAACTCAATAACAACTCGATAAACAAAACTCAACAACAACTCGATAAACAAAATTCAACGACAACTCGATAAACAAATGCAATTTGGACAAAACGGGTGATGGAATGCGTCCGAAACAGTAGGAAACACGGACCTTCGATATTCCCAACACATGGAAAAGCTAGGAGCCCTCTTCTAGAGACTAGGAAAAGACCAAATACCAAATCTTCTCCATGGCCGACCACCAGAGAGAGCTGGCCAACCAGCTTTCTGCCTTGGAGACCAAAGGGGTGGTCGGCCGACCACTTGGTTTGGCGACCACCAGATTCTTGACACGTGTCCCCAAATAGTGTCTTATCCTCTATAAAAGTTTCAGCTTCATGGTTCTTTCATTTCATCTCAGTTTTGCATCAAAATGGAGGCATTTCTCATCGAAAATCTCGCAGCTTGGATTGCTACTTTAGACAGCTCGGAAAAGTTAAACTTTCGGGGCTTCGACTTGAATGCACTATTCATGTTGAGCCGCACTCCGCTGCATCTTCCCTTTCTACATGCCGCGGTGAGGTTTTGGAATCCGGTAACACATGTCTTTAGCTTCAGCGGGCAAGAGATGTGTCCTACCTTCGAAGATTTCCAAACTTTAATGGAGTCGGAACGTAAGGAGGAGATCTTGCCCCAACTCCACTTCGGCCATGCTCAAGCCTTAGGACGGATGTGTGGGCTCACTATGCATGATGCTCGGTCTTTGATCAACAGGGAACTGGATATCCTCGGCTTGATTCATCGCTTTTCTGATGCCGATGACCGCGGTGACCATCATTGGCATGGTTTTCGGCGACATGTGCTTTGTTTGTGCATGCTATCTCACTTTTTGCTTGCCCAGGCTTCGGTGGGTCTAACGTTCATCTGATCGAGGTTGCCTAAGGTTTGAAAGAGGGCAAGAGCTGTATTGCCATGACATTGGCTGAGAGATTGATGGGCTTGGATACTTTCCATTGCCAGGAAACGACCAGATTTGCGGGGAGTCCACTACTGCTGCAGGTAATGTTTCCCTCCCTATCTCACATATATATTGCTCGCATCACTTGGCCCTCAGGCTCGATTTTTCTCTCAAAATCCTTTCTCACATTTCTCTCAGCGCACATCTCTCTATTCTTAAATCTCTCATTTTTATCCCGCCCCAGGTGTGGTTGAAGGACAAGTTGCAGATTGTGGACTCTTGCCCAGCATACTCGGCTCGTGGTTACTTCTTCCGACGACGCCAAGTCGATGCCCTTGATGAGGGGTGGTGGTTCGACTGGATGTGCAATTTGTCCGCAGACCGCATTGCTTGGCGTTGTCCTTGGCTCAATCTAAAGGCAATGAGCTACAGCATATCCCGGCAGACTGGGATTCAGTTGATTGGTCTGACGCACTGTGTGTTTTACTTTCCTTTCCGGTTCCAGCGCCAGCTCGGCCATGATCAGACTTGCCCGCCAGAGGGGATAGAGTACCCTCTTCAATCCCAGTCCGAGGCACACGGCTTGCCCGGTATGCCACAGCATGGAGGACGAGAGAACTCCTGGCCCCTGCTCCCACTTTCAGTTGCACCTTGTCTGATAAGTGCATAGATTGGCTTAATGAAGGGGCACAGATGGGGCCCACTTTGGCGTCAGAAGCATCGACCAGCTCTGGGAGGGGGCACAGGAACACCTGACTTAGCTATGCCCCGGATTTATTGCTTTATTAGTACTTTCAAGTTTTGTTTATGAATGTAACCAAAAACAACTTCAATTTGTATGCAAGAGTAGGAGGACTCTGTATTGAAATCAATAAAATTGAAGGTTGTGGGTACTAAAGATTTTTCGCTTTGGTCCAAAAATGGTCTAAGTTGTATAAAGATTAATTTGAACAAAAATCAACTTTTATTAAAACTTTTCAACACCATTTTCGACATGGATCAGAACTGGACACGCCTGAGATCTGTCACTGAGATGCACAACCCCGGATTCCAGCAACTGGAAAGTTGCCCCTAGTCTGAGTAGCACTGTACCGGAGATCACAACCGAACTCTTGAATGCTGAATAGACAAAGATGACAGAGATGATCAAATGGACCAAGTTGATCGAGGAAAAGTTTATGGCTAAACTTCAGGATGAAGTTGCCCACGTATCCCAAAGATGGAAATCAAGCCTTACGTAGTTCAGGCTCGGATTCACTCGAGTATTTTCACTCTCCTTTTACGCTCTAACTTTTGCCAAGGCCGCCCTTTGCGGATTTTCAACCTTGCGAGCTCAGTTTTTGTAATTTCAAATTTTTCTTGCTCTAACTTTTGCCTAGGTCGCCCTTTCGGGTTTTCGGCCTAGCAAGCCTCTCAGGGATAATATTTCTTCAACTTGTCCATGTTGATCGGTTGTGAGAACTCTAGGCCATCTAGGTCCATTAGAACGACAGCTCCACCTGACCAAATCGACTTAATGATGTAGAGACCAGTCCAATTGGGTCTGAACTTGTCCTTAGGGTCATGGATGGGGGCTCGGTTGTCTTTGAGCACCAAATCTCCTTCCTTCAAATTTCGGGACTTAACTTTCTTGTTGAAAGCCCTGGAAATTCTGCACTGATAACCCTGAACATGGTACAGTGCTTTCAGTCTCCTTTCATCAAAGAGCATGAGTTCCTCAAATTTGCTCTGCTGCCAATCTGCTTCGGCTATCTGACACTCGGCTAATACTCATAATGACGGAACCTCAATTTCGATAGGTAGAACGGCCTTCATCCTATAAACCAATGAATATGGAGTCGCTCCAGTAGATGTTCTAATTGAAGTCTGGTAGCCCCACAAAGCAAATGGTAGCTTATCTGGCCATTCCCGGTAGGTTTCCACCATCTTCTGCAAGATGTGTTTGATGTTCTTGTTGGCGGCCTCAACTGCTCCATTGGTCTGAGGTCGGTATATGGACGACTTATGAAAAGCCACGTTGTATTTCTCCAACAAGACAATCACTTCCTTCTTGAAGTGGGAACCATTATCTGAGATAACCTCGTTCGGGACCCCATAGTGACAGATGATGTTGTTCCGGATAAACTTTGCAACGTGCGACACCTTCAGCATCGCATAAGATTGGGCCTTGACCCACTTTGTGAAATAGTCTATCGCGACCAGAATGAACTCATGCCCATTGGACCCCTTTGGAGTGACAGCCCCGATCACGTCGATTCCCCAAACTGAAAATGGCCATGGCGAAGTCATATTGCACAGCTTCGACGGTGGGATGTTCATGCGGTTTGCATGGATCTGACATTTGTGGCATCGCTGAACAAAGTCGATACAATCTTCCTCCATGGTGGACCAGTAGTAACCCTGTCTGAGGATCTTCCGAGCTAACATTACTCCGTTCATATGCACTCCGCACTCTCCTCCATGGATGGCCTCCATTAAGCGCTTCGATTCTTCGGCATCAACGACCATTCTTGGCATTTGCTGCTGGTGGGTATGCTTCTTTCTCCAAGAAGTTCCAGATATCGTTTACCAGGGGTTCTCATCTTTAACCTCTTCTATGGCAGCAATTGACTCGTAGGCCGGTGCAAATTTCTAATCAATGATGATCGGACGCATCCAGACTCCGAAAGGGATGTCTATCATGAAAGATAGAGTTGCTAGTGAATCTGCGAACCTGTTGTTCTCTCTTAACAGATGAGCAAAGTTTAGTTTCTCAAACCAAGGAATTAACAAGTCCAAGGTCTGGTGATACATTATCATCTTTTCTTCTTTGACTTTCTAATCTCCTTTTGCTTGAGAAACAACAAGGTTTGAGTCCCCGATAACGTCCAACTGTTTTGCCCCTAGTTCCAGGGTTGCTTCAAAACCAGCAATGCATGCTTCATATTCTGCTGCGTTGTTCGCGACTTTGAACCGGAGTTTGAAGGCTAGAGGGATACGGGAATTGTCGGGGGCAGTTAACAACACTCCTATCCCATACCCGTATTGATTTGACGCTCCGTCAAAGTACATTGTCCAAGTTTCGTCTTCGATATGCAAAATGGCCTCATCTGGGAATAAGTACTCAACTGCTTCACCTCCTTCCACTGGATGATTGGCTAAGAACTCCGCTACCACTCTTCCCCTGACTGACATGCGCGTCACGTATTTCAGGTTGAATTCGGAAAGCAAAAGCAGCCAACAAGCTAGCCTGCCCGTAAGTGCTGATTTCTCGAAGAGATATTTGATGGGATCTAATCTTGAAACCAATATTACAGACGGAGCTAATAAGTGGTGCCGCAACTTCCTGGTAGCCCATACCAAGGCTAAGCAAGCCTTTTCGAACGGTGTGTAGCGGGTTTCATACTCCAGCATCTTCTTGCTCAGATAGTAGATAGCCCTCTCAACCTTGTCCCCAGACTCTTGTGCGAGCATGCAGCCCATTGTAGTCTCAGTTACTGAAAGATACAAAATCAACGGTTTCCCCAGCTCGGGCAATGACAACACGGGTGGGTTCTGTAAGTATTCCTTGATCTGTTCAAAAGTAACTTGGCATCGACCGTCCCATTGGAACTTCTTTCCTTTCTTCAGGAGACCAAAAACTGGTTCACAAGTCAAGGTTAATTTTGAGATAAACCGTGTTATGAATTGCACTTTACCCAGAAAGCCTCGCACCTCCTTTTTAGTCCTTGGTAGTGGCATTTCTAAGATGGCCTTGATTTTGGAAGGGTCGACTTCGATACCTCTCTGTGTAATCAGAAACCCCAGCATTTTCCCTGCTGTAACACCAAACGTACACTTCTGAGGATTCAGCCGCAACCGAAATTCTCTGATCCTTTGGAAGAACTTTTACAAGGCGGTATAGTGGCCCTCTCTTTCTTTGGACTTGACAATCATGTCGTCCACATACATCTCAACCTCTTTGTGGATCATGTCGTGTAATATTGTGGTCACGGCCCGTTGATATGTAGCTCCAGCGTTCTTCAACCCAAATGGCATCACCCTGTAACAGTAAGTCCCCCACGGGGTGGTAAAAGCAGTCTTCTCCCGATCTTCAGGTGCCATCACTATCTGATTATAGCCCAAGAATCCATCCATGAACGAAAACAAAGCATGCCCCACTGTGAAGTCCACTAACTCATCAATGTGTGGCAAGGGAAAGTCGTCCTTCGGACAAGCTCTGTTCAAATCCCTGAAATCCACGCATACCCAGATCCTGCCATCCTTCTTCGGCACTGGAACAATGTTGGCCAACCAAGTTGGGTATTCGAATACTAGCAGGAACCCTGCGTCAATTTGCTTCGTGACCTCTTCTTTAATCTTGAGGGCCCAGTCCAGGCGGATCCTTCTGAGTTTCTGTTTAATGGGTTGGGCCTCTAGGTCAAGGGGGATCCGGTGCTGTACAATCTCAGGATCGATTCCAGGCATGTCTTCGTAGGACCATGTAAAAACATCTTTGAAATCTTTTAATAAAGTGACTAAGCGCTTGCGTTCCTCCGAAGACAACGTTGACCCGATCTGGACCAACCGCGGATCCTCCTTAGTACCAACATTAACAGTAGTGATTTCATCAACTAAAGGTTTAACAAATCTTTCCTGCTCTTGATCAAGTAAGCATTGCAAAATCGGAGAAATTTCTTCCCCGTCGTTTTCATCAAAATTTTGAAAGTCCTGGTTAATACAATAAATCAAGGGCACAAAAAAGTACTCAGAAACCACATCCATTCCATTCTCATTAAGCATTTCCAAATCGTCTGATTCTTCTGTTACAACAGAGTCAAAAGAGAAAGAAAAAGATGACCTAGACAAGACTGTGGCATCCGAGTTATTAACCCCAGGAGTACCGGACTCAGACTCAGACGAGCTGGAACCTGATTCTGACTCCATAGACACGGTGGAATCAGATTTCGGCTCAGTACCTGACACGGTGCTGCTTGACAAAAATCCATCTTCGTACTGCCAGGTGAGAGAGGGTGCGATGGATGCATCCAAAATACTTACAGGTAGGCTTGCAGCCGCTTCATTCCCAATCATGGACACTGAGAAGTTATCCCCCAAGCACTTCTGTACGATCGGAGGATCTGAAAGTAGACAAGCCAGTTCTACCCCGATTTGAATTTCAGCGCTCTCAGAATCCACATTTTTACACTGCTCAACCTCAGCTGATGGGTCTGTCTGCTCCTCGGCAACATCATCCCCGGACAACTGTAGGTCGAAAAAGATCTCAAAACCTAGCACGCGCTTCCTCTTCGCATTCAACCATGGCTCTGGGAAGCCGCAGAGCGGAAAATCTTTCCCTTCCCAGACAAAGCGTCCGTTTAGGGTACCCTGAATTGGTTGGTGCATTAACTCATATGGCTTCCCTGCCTTCTTCGCTCTAGCTCTCCCAGCCATCTCCTTACCTTTCCTCACCCAGTCCTCTTTGGTGGGCAGATAACCCAAGCCAAAGGTATGCGGGTTGTGCCGCACTTCGGCCGATACTGCGATGCCTTTTCGGCCACTCTCCTAATCCCATCCCGAGGATGTGCTAAAGCTTGTTCATGAGGTATATTGATTGTGCGCTGACATACATCCCCTCATCAATAGCCAAGATATTTTGCACGACTCGAGCCTCAGCCAGAGTAAACCCCAATAAGAACACATCCTCTGTGCCGTGCTCGATTTCCAAGACTGGTGTAGACACCTCCAATAGCAGATGGATTGATGAATTTCCAAAAACTATAGCCACCCCCTTCCCGTGAGGGTATTTCAACATCTGGTGCAAGGTGGAAGAAACTGCCTTTACCTGGTGCAACCACGGTCGCCCCAAAAGTAGGTTAAAGGTTGCAGGAACGTCCAAGACATGGAAATCGATCTCGTGTTGTCCTGGACCAACCTGGTTTTGACTTTTGACAGTCCCCATCACTTCCCTGCTTGTGTTATCATACGCCCGAATCACCTGGGCAGTTGGCACGAAGTTCGCGAGCTTCAACCCAATTGCATATGCCATCCCCGACGAGCACACATTAATGGCAGATCCCGCGTCGATAAGAACCACCGGTACCCACTTGCCTCTACATTCCACAAAGATGTAGAGAGATTTGTTGTGATTTTCGCCCTCAGACGGTAGTTCTTTGTCAGAAAAGGTCAACGTTGGCAAACCTCCTCCCAGAAAAACCAATCCAACTAGCTGTTCAGGCGTGGTGTTTATTGAGAGTTTGGCCGTGTCCATTGCCGATAAGACAGCTTGTCTATGAACACGTGAAGCCATAAGCAATCCCTAGATGGAGATGTCTGCTTGTATCTTTTTCAATTGTTTCAGCACGGCCTCATCTTCGAGTTACTTCTCTTTCTGTTTCTCTCCCTCCTTGTCCTTCCTGGATGCTTCTGGTTGATCTAGATGCGGGAGCTTGAAATATCGCCCGCTCCTAGTCATATGATCGACTTTGCCGATGTACCAGGTATCATCAGGTTGATTGCTCCCCCAATCCTCATCCTTATGGGCAAGACATAGATCATCGTCCTCCCATCACATTCCATCAGCAGCCAATAGACACCTATCCAGCTCCGTTATCACTGTCCTTGTACTCACGGTACCTTCTGTCCACGCATTCGCAGCACCCTCTATTCCTGTGCACACAGCACTTTCAGTCCCCACAGGGGCATTGGCTTTTCTGGCTCTTTCAGAGTCTTCGATTCCTTCCGGTTCTAACTGCGTCAATGCGGCCTACTGTTCAAAATTCCCTGTATTCAAAATGCCTAGATCCTGAGCAAAATTTTTGGCACCGACACTCCCCGGCGATGTATTCTGATCCCCGGCCCTTCCGGCAACAATTGATGTCCTTACCCCTGACGGCCCCTTTTCCAGCTGAGATTCTTCAACAACATCTGGTTGGTCGTCAAGCCATCCTGTGACCTCTGCTGACTCCTCAAAATCAAACCAGTTGACTGTCGTGTCCCCCGGATCTTGTTCGTTGAAAATCTGAAGGTCAGCCATGTCCCTTTCCAGAACTGCCAAGTTATGTATTCTCTGATCAAGTCCATACCCCCGTAGTACACAAATTTCTACCCCCACCGGTAATTCCATATCTGGCCTAAGCTGACCTGCTGAGATTCTTCAACAACATCTGGTTGGTCGTCAAGCCATCCCGTGACCTCTGCTGACTCCTCAAAATCAAACCAGTTGACTGTCGTGTCCCCCGGATCTTGTTCGTTGAAAATCTGAAGGTCAGCCATGTCCCCTTCCAGAACTGCCAAGTTATCTATTCTCTGATCAAGTCCATACCCCCGTAGTACACAAATTTCTGCCCCCACCGGCAATTCCATATCTGGCCTAAGCTGACCTGCTGACGCAATGTAGCCACTCGGATTGTATGCCTCCT
Organism: Camellia sinensis; assembly: GCF_004153795.1. Taxonomy (NCBI): domain Eukaryota; kingdom Viridiplantae; phylum Streptophyta; class Magnoliopsida; order Ericales; family Theaceae; genus Camellia; species Camellia sinensis. The sequence continues at coordinate 377,225 of NW_021025746.1, read as the reverse complement.
CAACAAAGCTTCCCAGTTCCTTAGTCCCCGAATCCACTGTACCACTTTCCTCCGAAATCATCCATATTCTGTCTTCGACAGTCACCACCATTGGTTTAGGTTGGGTTCGAGAGATGTCCAACATGCACAAGTCAGTGTTGTCGGGATTGAACACCTCCAGCTTAGATAGGTGAGAAGGAGTGATATAGATGCTAGGATCGTAAGACACGACCCCAGTCTGGATAAAGTTGATGCGTTTGGGAGGTGGGGCTTGGTTGTGTGGTGGGAGAGGGTTGGTTGGGACGTTGGGTTTTTCTGGAGGCACAATCACCCTGTTGTCAACGAGATCCTGAATCTCGTGACGCAATCTAAAACATTGGTCGGTGTCGTCACCATGTTGTTGGTGATATGCGCAGTATTTGGCTAGGTTGTGGGATGGAGGAAGTGGATTTGGCAATGGCCTTGGCTCCAGGGGCTTCAAGTGCCCTTTCCTGATTAATACCCCCAGAGCTTTGGATAGGGGCATGTATAATGAGGTGAAGGTTCTTTGGCCTCGAAGTTGGTATTTGGTTGTTTGTGTGTTACTTCCGGACGCACCAGAGAATGGTGTAGCTGCCAGGGTTCTCGGAGGGGTGGTGGTGACCATGCTTACTTCCACAGCTCTAGCAGTTGCAACATTGCTTGTGCCTACATTGTTGTTTCGGTTTAAGGTTCTCTTGGGTTGCTCTTTGTCATTGTCAATCAAGTCCTGCTTCAAGGCATCCTCGATCTGTACTCCCATCTTATGCAGATCTGAAAAGGTAGGGAAGGGGAGCACGATCATTTTTTGTATCAGTTTGGGTTGGACGTTGCACACAACCATCCGTATTTGATCCTTCTCCGTTGGCCTTATGGTCATCATTGAGGCCTTGGCCCACCAGCGGGTTACGAATTCAGAGAAACTCTACTTAGGCTCCTGCCTTGTTGTCTCGAGATCACGGGTTGTAATCTCGATTTGTGTGTTATAGGAGTACTGTTCAATGAAAGCCTCGGCCATCTCATCCCAGTTCCGCTTGACATCGTCTTCCAATTTTGCGTACCAGATGGCCGCCACACCCGACAGGGTCTGGCCAAACAATGAAAGCTTCTGTAGTCTGGTGAGGCCCATCGGCCTTAGTATGTCCGAAAACAAACGTAGATGCACCATGGGATCCCTAGACCCATCAAAGCGATTGATTTGTGGCATCTTGAATCGATCTGGCAGCGTCACAGCCGCGTCAGTATACCCGTCCTCAATGTCTAGGATGGACTTTACCCCTTGGGATTTCTTGAACAACTTTTCAAGCTTGCTCAACTTCAACGCTATAGGGTCCACTTCGAACTCAAAGGAAGAGTCCGGTTGATTGATAGGCGTAGGTGCCTTGGATAGTTGAGGTAGAATCGGGGGCGGAGCCGGCCCTGTTGGGATGTCTGTATCCTCCTGGATATTCTTGACATTTGGTGTCTCCCCGGGTAGTGGGACTCTTGGTGGAGGAGGAGCTTGGTGTGAAGCAGATGCTCTGGTTTGCTATTGTAGCCGGGTAATTAGCTCTGCCTGTTGGGCTATGACAATGGCCTGTTGTTTAGCAAATTCTGTTTGACGAACAGCGTCCTCCTGCATGGCTTTCATGCTCTCCTGGAATTGACGCACCATTTCTTCCATCCCTGACATACTGCCCTGATTTATCGAACTGTCGGTGCATCTGCCTCTGCAGTAGACTCGAAAATCCCAACCTAACTGTTCAAAGACCACTGATCTGGCAATCTTAGTACCGATACACTATGCCTCACGGATCTCCGTCTAACAACCGGGGGTAGAGAATAGAACACTGGTTGTCCGTCTACCAGATCCTCAGATTGATGGAGCCGACGACCTCTAGTCCAGAGTGCTTGGGGAATATTTGTTTGGTTGGAAGCAGTTGTGCTAAACTACCTAGCAAAAAGATAAATAAAGCGTAATAAGGAAATAAACAACCAGACAAACGGACAGCATAACAGCGTAAATAAACACACAACACACAGTTGGGCATCACAATACACTGTTGATAAGCTGAATAGACTGTTCTCAAACACTGATCATTGTTCCCAAATCACTGCCCCAAAAACTGAATCTGATACCCGCAGATAACTGACTCCCAAAATACTGAACTGGTGCCCACAGGCCTAATACCCAAACTTGTAAACTGATACATGCATTCCTGTAGAGACGCACTCTAAAAGCATATAGCAAACAAGTGAGAGCCAAAACACCCCTATGTTAGGGTAAGGTTTCCCTGTCCTATTTTGTCAGGAGCTAGGGTTTCACTACGCATGTAGCGGATTCAAACAGCCTATAATCGGGTAAGCAACCTGTCCTAGCTTGGAATGGTCACTATGGATTCCGAACATGTACTAGGTCGAATGGTCAAAAAGGGTGCCCCGGTAAAAATAGGGATTTGTGTTCCCATCGTGGCAGAGCCCGTAACCGGTCAGCCTTATGGCACACTTCTCAAAGCGAGCCTCCATCAAACCGTTCAGGAATAGCAGATGGCAAACACGGTGTCCTGGGCACACCAATGCAAATGCAATGTAAAAAAAACCACATAAGTGCAATCAAAACAAGATATCATGAGTTCGAGTCAAGTTCTCTAACTCCCCAGCAGAGTCGCCAGAAACTGTAGACGCACCCGAACGTCCCGGGAAATTCCCATTTTGTTCATTTGGCTCACTACAGTTCGGACTCAATGTCACGGTTCTTAATCTGATCTTGCAAAGTGCAATGCGAGATTGATAAATCACCAAAGAGTTCAAATCCGACAAAATCGTTTTGAAAAACTAATTTCTTTGAAAGAAGTGCCAAACATGGACTGCTTTACCAGATACAGAGTCGCCACCTAAATATTTTATTTTGGGGGAATTTAGGAAACCCTGACTCGTGCCTAAGGCCACGTGTCCGTCATCACCAAAGTTGCCTCAGCTCGGGAACATGGGTACGATTGGGGAAGGTCACTTCGTGAGCACCCTCGCTCGCCCGCTCAAAGATCGGCCTCTACTAACCATGGTATCGAGTATTTGAAAACACATGTGCTCTTATTCCGGTTATTTACCGTAGAATTACTATGTGATGCGCACAGCAAAACAAGTATAGACTAGATTGCCTAAGTTGGAACAAAGCATCGCATATCCGTTTGTTTTTTTTTTTTTTTTTTTTGAAAATGGATTGAAGTTTGCTACTCGCAAGTAGACTAAAACACGGGTTTCGACGAATTATTCCAACATAAGCAACCCAACCTTCACCCACAGGCATTCAGGCAGTTATATCACGTAAGCACATAGCCTCATGGTAAGCATGCTATCATGGTCGTCACTCGCACACATGCAAGGATGCTAAAGCATAAAACTTACCAGAGTACTCCCAAGCCAAAACGAAACTAGTTAGTAATCACCTAGTTCATGTTAAGATGGCTAATGCAACACATGCAAAATGCAACTAAGATAGGCTCGGTTATTCTAAACATGGCATATGAAATACAACAGATAACATGTATTCAACTTGGAATTGAAATACAATGCAGTTAGTATGATGCGCCGAGCCCGGTGCATGCAATACAAATGAATGATGCAAACATGCGAGCATAAGTATGCTAATTGAAACATGCCCTAAACTAACCATCAAAAGCTAGTAAATAAAAGGGAGAAAGACGTGCGGTTGGAAGACATTCACACATTCACACACACTTATTACAACATTGCCGTCCTCGGAGGGTCCGAATGAATAATACAGAATCGAAGTAACTAATAATTACATAATACTAGCTAATTAACAAATTAACTAAACTAGCATGTAAACTAAATGAAAGTGGGCTACCTCGGCTCTGTTTTGGACGACAACGGATGCATGCATGCTCGAGTCGCCTTGCCAAGAAATCCATCGCGATGCCTCGACTCGCCTTTGTTTGCAATTGAACTCAGATACTTACACAAAGCTCCAGAAGGCTGAAACTCCGCCCTGGGAAGTTGTGGAAAGGCTGCAGACCAGCCCTTGGCCTTGGAGACCACCTGCCGACCACCTTTTGTGGTGGAGACCAAAAGAGGTGGTCGGCCTACCAGAAAAGCTAGTCGGCCTACCAGTTTCTGCCTCCTGTTCTTGGTTTTCTGCAACACAAAGCAAGAGAGAGGCATAGCAAGGTATTTTCAACAAATGTGTGCATGACCACTCTCCCCATCATTGCACGAGCTCCAGGGAGTGCAATCCTCAATCCTCGTGCCATCAATCACGTATCCCGATGCGTGATGGCCGAGGAGTCGGATTGCACGACTTGATGTAAAATGAATGCACAAATGAACACAATAAGGCCTAAACTCCATCACAGGTAATCCGGAGTGTCGGCGACCAAGAATCGAGGCACGTTTCGTCACTTGGAGTACGAAACATCCCTCGTTTCCCGTGTTTGGACTAAACCCTATTCCAAACACAATGCAATATACAGGGAATGCATGAATGCAACTCTAACATGCAACCTAAACATAATGCTACTAAATGATGCAAACATGCAAATGATGATATGTAAACATGTTACTAGCATACACAATGCTATGAAATAATCAATGGCATACTCAATGCATATGAAAACTATATGGCATACGCAATACACACATAGAGACTAACAATGAAATGATCAAGGCATACACAATGCAATGGTCAATCATGCAACAACGTGGACTAAATGGCATACACAATGCAAGATGGTCTTAAACTAGAATGACTGGGCCTCAGCCACACTCAAATCAGTGGCCATACATGATGAAATTAAATGTAGTAACACTCATGCAAACATGCCCGATGCAAGGGACCGAACCTAAGGCATCAAATGTCACTCTACCAAAGCATGGCAAGGGATAAAATGACATGTAAGATGGTCCTGAATCATGCAAACACTTCATACAATGCATGCTAGATGGCCCGAATATCGAAACTAGTGAAGCATCATAAACTATAGGTACACAAAGCAATGCTAAAATGACCCAACTAGCCCCAAACAGTCCCTATGCAGGTCCTAAACAGTGAGAAAATGGTCTAAAATGATGGCTCAAAATACAAAGAAATGGGGCTCATGTAATGGTCCAAAAACGAGGCATACAAGCACGACTCTCAAACGCATTTAAAGAGTGGAAAACAAGGGAATATGGCATACATGTAAGCTCTGAACTATGATGCACAATGGCCCCAAAACATGGAAACAACTCAACAGAAGCATGCAATAGGCTCCAAAACTGAAAGCTAGGCAAGGATATTGAACTACAACCGTGCATAGCAGGCATCATTCGACTATGATGCATAAAAACAGAGCTCAGGCAGTCCAAAACATGCACAAAATCAGTTTAAGGCATGGCCAAAAAGTGCTAGGATCAAAAGCCAAAATAGCATGCAACACAAGCTAGTGAAAAGGGTTTATACTACAAGTATATGAAGCATTCAAGAGGCCACCAAACCAGCAAAATTCAAAGGTATGACATGCCAAATAAAGCCTAAAAACCCACTAAAACATGGTCTATGCGTGCAAGAATGATAGGCTCCTTTGATAGGCTATAAAGAGGGTTGTTCTACATATGCAAGATGGACACCCAATATGATAGAACCACCTCTAGACAGAGGTTATGCAGGCCCTAAAATACACTAAAAAGGGCCTGAAATAAGGCTAGGAAGCATGCAAGTATTGGCTCCTTTGATATGCTATGGAGAGGGTTATTCTACACATGAAAGAGGGACACCTAATATGGCAAAAACAGCTCTGGACAGAGCTCATGCAGGTCCTAACACTCACCAAAAATGGCCTGAAACATGGCTTGGAAGCATGCACTCATGGACTCCCTTGTTAGGCCAAATATGCTAGTAAACAAGACAATGGGTGAGAGGGTCACCCCTCTCTGATTTTGGTGCTCAAAACAACATGTTAGCCACTGAAAATCCACAGGATTTCAATGGCTAGGAGACCAAACAAAGGTCAATGCAAAGGCCCTAAGGCATGGCTCAAAATAAGATGAAATGAAGCCTGCAAGGGGGTAGATGACCCCCAACAGAAAAATGGTCTTAAACAAACATGTTAAGGACCTCAAAACAAGACTTTTTTCAGTTTATGACAAAACCCAAATATGCTTGCAAGTATAGCTAAAAGATGAAGCAAAATAAAGGCCAAAAGAGGGAAAGAAGTGTTACCCTTGAAACTCAGCAACTCCAGCAGCTTTGAGGCCAAAAACTCAGACCTTAGGACCTCTCAAGACCATCCAAGAAGCTTAGGTCGGTTTTGGAGGTGTTAGGCTAAGAGGTGTAGTGTAAAGGTGCAAGAACAAGGGACTTTGGAGCTTGAAATAAAGAGATAGAGAGGTGTATGTATATGCCTTAACCAAATTTTTTCTGAAACTTTGCAAATGAGGGAGAGGGTCTCTCTTATAGAGGAACAAAGGTCTAAGCTTCTTGAGAAAGCTATAGCAAAAAGGGTCAAGCTTCTTGAGGAAGCTAGAGCCAAAGGTTCAAGCATCTTCAAAAAGCTAAAAAGGGTTCAAGCTTCTCTTAGAAGCTTAGAGCAAAGGGCCAAGCTTCTTTAAGAAGCCAAAACAAGGTTGCCAATCCTCCATACACGTGTATGGAGGATGCAGTCTGTGCCTTCCAGCTGGCCCAACTGGCACACACTCACAGAGACAGAAAATGGGGAAGTTGGCCAACCAGTTCAGGTGGTCGGCCGACCACTGCCCCTGGTCGGCCGACCAGTTCAAAAGGTTCAAATGAGCAAAATGTCGTCGGTAGCTGTAGACGCGCCCGTGGTCCTCACTACAGTTCGGACTCGATTTGTGTCACGGTTCTTAATCTGAACCAAAGAGTCCAAATCTGGCAAATCGTTTTGAGAAAAAAAAAAATTTTTTGAAAGAAGTGCCAAACATGGACTGCTTTGCCAGATACAGAGTCGCCACCTAAATATTTTTATTTTGGGGGAATTTAGGAAACCCTGACTCGGTGCCAAAGGCCACGTGTCCGTCATCACCAAAGTTGCCTCGGCTCGGGAACTTGGGTACGATTGGGGAAGGTCAGCTATGAGCACCCCCTCTCTCCCGATCCGAAGATCGGCCTCTACTAACCGTGATATGTTGTTTTGAAAGCATTATGTGTTCTTATTCCGGTTATTAGCCTAGAATTACTATGTTGTGCGCATAGCAAACAAGTATAGACCAAGTCGCCTAAATTGGAACAAAACATTGCATGTTTGTTTTGAAAATGGTTTGCTACTCGCAAGTAGGCTTAAAATGTAGGTTTTGCCACCCTCAAGTGGGCTTTAGAAAAGATGGTTTTGCCACTATCTAGTGGCCTTAAAACTCACAGTTTTAATGTATTATTCCAATTTAGGTAATTCAACCTCCATCCACAGGCATTCATGCAGTTATATCACATAAGCAGCTAGCCTCATGGTAATCATGCTGTTATGACAACACGCACACACATGTAGTATGCTAAAACATAAATGCTTACCGAGTACTCCGAGCCAAAACAAAAACTAGTTAGTAATCATATGCATGATCCTAGTTCATATTAAAATGGCTAATGCAACACATGCAAAATGCAACTAAGATAGGCTCGGATAATCAACAATGACATGTAAAATGCTACAACTAACACGTATTCAATTTGGAATTGAAATACAAATGTAGTTAGAATGATGCGCCGAGCCCGGTGCATGCAAGACAAATGTATGAATGCACGCATGCATAGCATAAGGTATGCTGATTTAAATATGCCTAGTCTACCATCATAAGCGGATAAATAAAAGGGAAGAAAGACGTGGGGTTGGAAGACATGCACACACTCACCCGCACTTATTACAAATTTGCCCTCGCTCGGAGGGACCGAAAGAATAATACAAATTAACTAACTCGCAAGCTAATTAATTATTACAAATCACCTAATTAATTATCAAATTAACTAAGCTAAGGAAAGCAGTAAAGGCCTCGGGAAGAGGATCCAATGCGCGCGTGCTCGGGTTTGCTCGGAAATCCAATGCCATGCACAAGTTTGCCTCTGTTTTCCCTGCTCTGCTCCTCTGAGGACTGCCAAAGTCCAAGGGTATGCTCTTTCGATGCTGGGGGGTACCACCGACCAAGTAGAAATGCCACCGGCCGGAGGGGATGATCACCGGCCACTGAATAAGCTATCGGCCAAACATGTTTTGCCGGTCGGCAGTATGTATGGCCAGCCGGCCAAAACTTCTTGTAGAAACCTGTTTGACAGCAGCAGAGGGCAGACAAGGCATGGCAATGCATTTTCAAAGCAATGTGTGCACCACCACATCCCTTATCATGTTTGCGACTCAAAGGGGTATGGTGCTCGATTCTCGGACCACCAATCGCGCATTTCAATGCGTGATGGCCCAAAAGCCAAGTGTGCAACTTCAATATCAAATGAAATGCACACGC
>NW_021025746.1:345341-367259 GCF_004153795.1 Camellia sinensis | reverse complement strand
AGGCTTTTCTTTTTTGGCCAATCGTGATATCCACGAAAGGTGCTCCAAATTCAGAGGCTTATTGTTACAATATAACTCATAAGATGAAAGAAAAAGCATTGCATTGGAAAAATGAAAGATGTACACGACGAAAATTCAAAACAAGCTGTCATGACGTACAAGTTTGCTTAATGATAAAATTTGCACAAGTGTGTGGAATTCCAGGGATGCAGCAAACTTCTTCCATCCATGTCTTTGAACCGATATGCCCTTGTCCCTGCGATTGAGTCAATCTGATAGGGGCCATCCCAGTTAGACCTAACTTTCCGTCAACGGGATTCCTAGCAGCGGGAAGCACTTTCTTGAGGACCAATTCTCCTGGTGTATAACGATGTAGCTGTACACATTGATTATACGATTTAGGAAGCTGTTGCTGGTACCGTGCCATGGAAGCAAAGGCACAGTCTCAGCATTCTTCAATCAGAGTCAAGTCCAAGGCCAACATCATGTCATTTCGGCCCATGTCAAAAACCTTTGATTTCAAAGTTGGAAGGCCGATCTCCAGGGGGATGATTGCCTGGGTTCTGAAGCATAGAGCAAACGGCGTTTCTCCAGTGGATCGCCTTGGAGTAGTGCGATAACCCACAGCACGCTGGGCAACTCTTCGACCCATCTGCCCTTAGCTTTCTCCAGCCTTTTCTTAATGCCGTCCAGAATAACTTTGTTGGTGGCCTCCGCTTGACTGTTGCTTTGTGGGTAAGCCGACGAGGAAAAGTAAGGCCGGATACCATAAGTGTTGCATAATTCTCGATACACGCCATAATCAAACTAGGTACTGTTGTCTGAAACAAGCGCTCTTGGTATGCCGAATCTCATTATGATGTTTTTCCATACAAAACGCTTAATGTCGGCATCTCGAATATGTGTTAGTGCCTCCGCTTCGACCCATTTTGTGAAATAGTCCATCGCGACAATTAAGAATCGCTTGTTCCCAGGAGCCCGTGGTAATGGTCCGACGATATCATGCCCCTATTGAGCGAACGACAAAGGACTAGTGATATCCTCGGCAGGCAGATGAGTTAAGGGGGAAAACGTCTGGCATTGTTCACATTTCTTGACATAACACTCGGCATCGGTTCGCATGGTCGGCCAATAGTACCCCTGCGTTACAGCTCAATGGGCCAAAGAACGTCTGCTCGAATAGGCACCACAACTGCCTTCGTGTATTTTGGACAAGAGTTCCTCGACTTTATCTGGGTGAACACATTCTAAGTACGGCCCAGAGAGAGACTTTTTGTAAAGCTTCCCCTGCGGATCCAAGTAGTATCGGAGGGCTTTGTTTCGCAGTTTGTGTGCCTCTTTTTTATTCTTCTGGAGCTGCTCTGAGGTTAGGAATGTAGCGATAGGGTCTATCCAACTTGGACCTAGTTCAATAACGTTGATCTGAACTGATTCTGAAGAGGCAATGCTCGACTCAGGGATGGACCCTACTTCGATTGTCTGCTTAACTTCTGAGTTGATGGCAGAGGCTAGGCAAGCCGGGGCATCCGCATGCATGTTCTAATCTCCGGTTATTTGATTCAGTTCATGGTGATCAAATTTTGCAAGCAAAGAATTCATCGTTTTCATATAAGCTGCCATGCGGTCATTTTTTGCTGCATATTCCGCTTTCAACTGGTTGATTACTAGCTTTGAGTCACAGAAAACAAATAGATGCCGCGCACCAAGGTGAAATGTATTCCGTAGGCCGGTTAACAATGCTTCATATTCGGCCTCAATGTTTGATGCATCAAAGCCCAGTTTGACAACCTGTTCTATTATCACCCCTTCGAGGGTCATAATTATTATGCCAGCCCCACTGCCACGTTGGTTGGATGACCCGTCACAATACATCTGCCAAACATCTCCAACATACATTCTCCAGTTGGGCTTAGGTTGCACTTGATTAGACTTAAAATCGGAGAGGGATCCTGTGAATTCGACTACAAAGTGGACAAGCACTTGCCCCTTGATAGAAGTTCTGGATAGAAATTAGATATCATACTGGCTGAGTTCGAGAGCCCATTTTGAAACGTGCCCCGATGCTTCCACGCTGCGGAGCGCTAACTGGAGGGGATATTCTGTTGGTACCCCAATGGTATGCCCCTAAAAGTAGTGCATCAGTTTTCTTGCAGCCATAACGAGAGCAAGGATAAGCTTTTTTAATGGAAGGTAACGCGTTTCGGCGTCAGCCATTGCTTTGCTCATGTAGTAAACTGGTCGCTGCTCCCCAAGTTCTTCCCTTAACAATACGACGCTGACCTCCCGGTCGGATACCGCCAGATACAAAATGAGCGGATCGCCTGCCGCAGGTGTTGCCATTTGTGGGGCTGATCGAAGATAAATACACTAAACAGCGCGATTGATTTGAAATGCACTAAACAGTGCGATACGCTAACCAGTGCGATTGAAATGCACTAACCAGTGCGATACGCTAAATAGCGTGATTGATATACGCTAAACAGTGCGATACGCTAAACAGCGCGATTGATTTTGAAATGCACAAGACAGTGCGATACGCTAAACAGCGCGATTGATTTTGAAATGCACAAGACAGTGCGATATGCTAAACAGCGTGATTGATTTGAAATGCACTAGAAAGTGCGATACGCTAAACAGCGCGATTGATTTTGAAATGCAGAAGACAGTGCGATACGCTAAACAGTGCGATTGATTTTGAAATGCACAAGACAGTGCGATACGCTAAACAGCGCGATTGATTTGAAATGCACTAAACAGTGTGATACGCTGAACAGCGCGATTGATATGCAATGCACAAAATAGTGCGAGTGAGATACAACCACAAGATGCACAAGACAGTGCTAGTGAGATACAAAGTGTAAGTGCACAAGACTGTGCGAGTGAATGCAATGCACAAGAAAGTGCGATAAAATGCATGTTCTATGCAAGTGGGGAAGAATGCATTTTCTATGCAAAAGATATGAGCATTTTCTATGCAAGATTGAAAGCAAAGGATATTCTATACGGAATCGAAAGCAAGCATATTCTATGCATGAATTATAACGATGCGCGGCACGCATGTAACAAAAGTGTATATGAAAGTGCACATTCTATGCAATAGAGGGGCATCAAACATGTACTCTGGTGCCTCTGATTTACCTCTTAGAGGACTTTGCAACATACTCAGCTCAAAAGGGGACACCCTGTCTATATTGGCGAGAGGTAACATCTGCATGTGAAACCCTCAGGTGCTGCTTGGACTGCCATTTTGACTTGAAGCAGGCTTACACTTGAAGTAGAGGCATGCTCATTCTTTAGAACACTGACAAGGTCTGAAGAGGTACATCCGGAATACAATCTCGGAATTTGCCGAAGTCGAAACACACTAAGATGCTCCAAATTTTGCTCTTTTCTTTTACTTTGCAGTCTGGAACCAATATAGTTTCAGATAGGTCCTGGTTTTACTGTTCACACTTATCGGGGGGGGACCCTGCAGTTTATGAAAGAAGGAATCTTGTTTTGTACAAATGTGGAGAATGGCACAGCACTCTGAGCACAACAAGATTTATTTTTGAAATTGACAAAGGAGTTCTTAACCGGGTATTGAGCCTACGACTGAACACAGCGAAAAAGACTCAGCAACAGAAAACAAAAGGTAAACAACCTAAACACATCGAGTAACACTCGAAACGACCCAAAACAAGAATCGAGATAAAACAAAAAGACACGACACTCAGGCGTGCATAGGGAGCCTATTTCACCGGGTATTGTTTCCACCCTTTCTCACTTGTGATTCTCACATCACTTGGCACTCAATCTCTAGTTTTCTGAAAAAGCCCTTTTCTTAGTTTTCCTCTCGACGCACATCTCTCTATTCTTCAATCTCTCATTTTTTATCCCTCCCCTCGGTGGTTGATGGGTAGACGAGAAAGTTGCAGGGTCTTGTCCCTAGCATTTCGCTAGATTCTTCTTCTTGTTCACAATAGTAAGTTTCTTCCACGAAGGGGTTGCGCTATAATTGGGTGTGTAGCAAATCTGCAGCTGACATCGGTTGACGAGGCTCTGCTAGGGAGTTTGGACGTGATCAGATCTGCCCAGATGAGGGAATGGGATATCTCGTCCCATTTCAGTTCATGCTTCGCACTTGGCTTGATACCTCGTTGCTTGGAAGATGTGAGAGTTTTCTGCCCTTTTGCGGTTAGCTTCAGTGGTGCCTTTTTCCGGCGGGTATGGTGCCTTTCTTGGCAAGCATGTTAATAATGGGGAAAAGACAGAACACCTGACCCAACTGTGCCCCTATTTCATCATTTAGACCATTTTTTGTTTTGGTTTTCTACTAAAACAATTTTGACCAGAATGAGAGTCAGATTAACGTACTTGTTCAATTTTTTGATTTAAAATCATGCAAGTCCAGCTATGAGCGCTGAAAATTTTCCTTTTTTGGATCCAAGAAATGGTTCGGTTTTGGAAAAATGGAATAATTTTTTGAGAAAATTAGTCAACCTCTGTAAAAATTCTCAAAAACTATTTTTGCAAATGGCCAATGCTCAACAAGCACGGAACCTATTCTTGAGATGCACAACCTCAGATCCGAAGGAAAATTGCCCCTTGCTTAAAGAGAGCTGCACGGCAACGGAAAGTTGCCCCTTGTTTGAAAGGCACCACGGCACACTGTATGGCAACGGAAAGTTGCCCCTTGTTTGGATAGCATCGCAGCGCATTGCAATCAGTCCTCGGAGTGACGATGACAACAGAACTCTCGGATACAGAGAAGACAAAGATGATCAAAACCATTACATGGACACAGTTGATTTTGAAGTGTTTTATGGCTGGACTTCGGAATGAAGTTGTCTACATATCCCAAAGATGGGAATCAAGCCTTACGTAGTTCGGGCTTAAGGTACACTCGGGTTTTTAACCTCTCCTTTCGTGCTCTAACTTTTACCAAGGCCGCCCTTTGCGGGTTTTCAACCTTACGAGCTATGTTCTTCAATTCTTTTCAATTCTTTTCATTTCTTTTCTTCTTTGATTTTTTTTTTTTTGTTCTGTTCTTTGCATTTTTCTTCATTTTTCTTCTTCTTTTTTTTCATTCTTTGCACTTTTCTTTTTTTTGTTCTTTTTCTTTTTTTTTTTTTTTTTTTTTCTTGCTCTAACTTTTGCCTGGGTCGCCCTTCCGGGTTTTCGGCCCAGCGAGCCTCTCAAGGGTAAAAGTGTAGCTTTGTCCATGTCAAATGGTTTTGAGATCCTGAAGTCGTCTGAATCCAGGAGAATGGTTGTTATCTCCTGACGAAGTAGAAGTCCATCCAATGGGGGCTGAATTTGCCCCTCGTGTTGTGGATAGGAACTCCGCTGTCCTTCAGCAATACTTTCTTCTTTCCTCCCTTCTGGGATTTGGCATTCTTGCCGATCTTGATTGACTTGCGGAATGATCCACCTTTGGCTCTTCGAGCTGTCTGACATTTTTTTGCCCCTAGTTCGAAGGGTGCTTCTGACCTAGCTTCGCAAGCTTCTTTTGATGACATCTGGTCTTCATGATCTGACTTCCTTGCCTCTTGTTCGATGGCTGCCTTGAATCTGGCCACACAGGCCTCACATTGTAGTTGACCGTCGAACGTTCTGAATTCGAGTTCAAGGTTTTGAAAGCAGTGGGGTCAAGTCTCGAGGCTGAGAGCGATCCTAAGCTGCACAATCTCAAGAGCGATTCTACACAGGTCTTCGCAGGACCGCGCAAAACATTTTTTGAAATCTTTTAAGAAAGCGACCAGTCGCTCGCGCTGAAGACAGTGTAGAACCAATCTGGATCAAGCCAGGATCCTTCCCAGTACTCACACTAACAAGCATGATTTCATTCATTAAGGGCTTAGCACGCCTTTCTTTCTCTCGAATGATCAAAGTTTTGCAAAACCCGAGGAATTCCTTCCTCTTCGTTTTCACCGCAGTGTTCGAAAAGTTTTGAAAAACTTAGGTCGATGCAATGAATTCAAAGCACAGAAAAGACACAGCTTCTAATCAAATACAACCATCTCATTTGGAATTTCTGGTACAACTGGCACATGGAAGAAGCAAATGCAAGAGCGTGAAAATCACTACTATTCCATTCAGATCTGTTGGTGTAACTGGCTCCAGGCAGAAACAGACTCAAAAAGAAAATGAAAAGACAAACACAAAACGAGCAAGTGATGTCCGAGGTAACATCCCCGAAATCACCTGACTCCAACAAAACAGGACTGACTCGATACAACAAGACAGACCCAACTGACCTTGTACAAAAAGACTAACTCTACACAACACAACAAGACTGACCCAATACCCAAGTCAGAAACTAGTATTCGCAAATGCTTAAAACAGTGCGTGCCATACGCCATATCTGGAGTAAACCGAGCGCCATCCGCAGGTGGTTCCATCCCCCGAACAAATCACATTCATCCCCCACAAGTTCACTGATCAAGTGCCGATTAGACTTTGCTGAGTTGGTGCGACGATGACCTTATTGTCAATTCAGATCTTGTATTTTGTGGCGAAGCGGAGACAACCATCAGTGACATGGCCGACTTGCTGATGAAAGCACAGTACTTGGTCGGAGCTCAAGGGTTTCAAATCCCCCTCTCAAATCACGGATCCTAAGGCCACGATGAGAGACATGTACAGTGGTGCGAACAACCCTCTGGCCTCAGGGTAGGTGTTTTGAGGTTTGTGGAGTTTTGCTGGATGCACCAGCAAAGTATTGGCACGGCATTGACGGTTTGCTGATCGTTTCGAGCACGGGATTAGGCTGAAAGGAACATTCCTCGTACAAAGCCTTCTCCTGGTTGCCCCTTGATTCAGACTGCTCTCATTCTGAGTGGCGAAAGTGTTCATCCACAGTTTTTGTAAACAATGCGGGGACTTTGCTCTTTGTTCAGTCCCTCAGCTTTTCAAAGCCTCAATATCCCACCGAAGGGTTCATGGGGACCATTGCCTGCCCCTACCTTGTTCTTACAGTCGCTTCCACTTTGTCAAGAAGTTGCCTTCTTCTAATGCAACTCGTCCCGAAGTTGGGGAGCCTTTAGATATGAAACTCCCTGGTACGTGATGTGGTTGATGATGGGGCGAAAACCCCAAAGGCGAGATCTGCCACAGTTCGCTGAAGATCTTCGATCATTTTCACCAGCTCAGAAGTAGTGGGTTCGTGGGTTTGAGATGATTGGGGTTCAGATGCACCCATCATGCATAAGTCCAGGCTCTCTGGGCTAAACACATTAGGCATGGGTAGGTGGACTGGGGTGATGTACATGCTGGGGTCGTAAGGGACGGCAAGTGTGTGGATTAGATTGAGATGTGGATGATGTACTTGGTCATTGGGGTCTGAAGGTGGAGCTATCGTCCGGTTGTCAATGAGATTTTGGATCTCATGACGAAGGCGGTAGCAACGGTCGGTGCCGTGACCACGCTGCTGATGGTACACACAGTACTTGGAGGGGTTATGTCTGGCTGGGAGTGGGTCAGGCAGAGGTTGAGGATCGAGGGGTTTGAGATGCCCTCTTTCCATCAAGGCTTTTAGTGCGCTAGTCAAGCTCATATAGAGAGGAGTGAAAGTTCTGCCCTGAGCTCGGGCTGGGCCGGCTGTTTGTAGGCTTGGTTTGGCAAAAGGGTTGGATGTGGCGACTACATTGATCTCGGTGGGTTTGGGAATGACGTTACTACCAACATTGGTACTCCCTGCAAAAACCTTCCTCGTCGGTTCACTTGTTCTGGGAATGATCCCACTGTTGAACGCATTCTCGATCTGAACCCCAGATCATGCAAACCTTTGAAAGTGAATAGCGGAGCGACTATCAACTTTTGCAACATATCATGCTCGAGGTTTCGCACCATCATCTGTACTTGATCCCTCTCAGAAGGGCGGCGATCTATCATCTGTGTTGTCTTTGCTCTCCACCTCGCAACAAATTCCACAAAAGGCTCTGTTGGGTTCTGGCGGGTTGCTTCAAGCTCTTGCATGGTCATTTCAACTTGGGTATTGTAAGAATACTGATCAACAAAGGCCTCAGCCAATTCTTCCCAGTTTTGCATCACTTTATCTTCCAACTTAGCGTACCAAGTGGCTGCTACACCCGACAGGGTTCTTCCATACAGGGAAAGTTTCTGTGGCTTGGTCAGACCCATCGGCTTCAGGACATCCAAGAAAAGTCGGATATGTACCATTGGATCTCCAGACCCGTCGAAACGGTCAATATATGGCATTTTGAATCTGTCTGGGAGCCGAACGGCAGCCTCGGTGTGCCCATCCTCAATGTCGGGAATGGAGTTAAGGCCCTGTGCCTTTTTGAATTGCTTCTCAAGGTTCACAATCTTCACTGCAGTCGAATTGAGCTCATTAACATCAAGGGAATAAAGCCTCTCATTAGGCTGCACCAGGGGTCTGAGCACCTGAGCTTGAGTCAACCTTTCTCGAGGATTCGGACACTGCAAATCTTCAACTGGCGGAAGTGGGTCAAAGTTTGGCTGGGGTCCCAAAGCTGGATGTGAGGCAGATGCCCCAGATGGACGCTGTATTTCAATACTGGTCTCAGCCTGCATGGCAGTTCCCTGATTTAACGCTGCTATCACGGCCACAAATTCTTCTGAACCCTGGGCCATCATGGTCTGCTGAGTCTGAACAAAGGTGATGTGACTGGCGACTGACGGATCTGATGAACCGGCGAGCCCTGACTGGCCTTTCTTTGCCTTGCCTCAGCGAAAGAACACTGGTTACCCTTGAATTGAATTTCTGACCTAACAAAGTCTATCAACACTAGTCCAATGTACCACGGGGATATCGGAGCCTTCTGAAGCTATAGTTCCAAGACTACCTAGCAAAAGAGAAAAGAGACAGCATCTCAGCACAATTTCACTGGAACAGATTTGAGCATACTAGGATGACTGTACTCAATACTGATCACTGTTTCCCAAATATCTGCCTGTAAACTGATACCCTCGGGTAAAACTAATTCCCCAAATACTGAGATTTTTCCTAGGTGTAGGATTAGGGTTGGAGGGAACGGTTCTGGTATGATGACTCTTCTCTCGATTTTTCCCTTGGCTTGAACTGCCCTCGATCTGAGTAGGGAAAGTATCATCCACAGTCTTAGTCACAACTGCGAGTACTTGCTGCTTATTCAACCCTCCGGCTTTTAGAGCCTCAACAACCTGCTGGATTTGTTCATAGGGGTCAGTGTTCACCTTTACCTTGTTCTTTCCACAAGCCTCAGCTTGGTGGAACGTCTGGGTTGCCACTTCAGAGTGAAGCCCCGTTGTCGTCGACATGTCATTACCGGAGCTTGAGACAGCTTCAGGTTGGCTGAGCTCAATTATAATTTGCCCCAGTAGCGGGGGCTCCTACGGCATGAAGTTCCCGGCATACGATGCAGTTGGTGGCGGGGCCAACATTTCATAGGCTAGATCAGCCACAGATCTTTGAAGGTCACCAATCATTCCCATCAGCTCAAAGGTGGTGGGCTCGCGGTTTTGAAATAACTGGGGTTTCCAGATTGGATGTGCGGCAGGCGACTTGGGCGGGTGTGGTACCTCAACATCGGTCTCACCCTGCAAGATGATTTCTTGGTTTAGTGCGGCTGCCATAACCGTAATTTTCTCTGAATTCTGGGTCGTCATAAGTCTACTGAACTGGACAGAGGTGGTGTAACTGGTGACTGACGGATCTGATGAATCGGTGAGTCTTTTCCTGCTTTGCCTCGGCAGAGGAGAACACTGGCTATTCTGGACTAAATCTCTGAACTGAAAGAGAAAACAGGCAGTATCTCAGCCCAATCAATACAGACATGGACATAGTTGAATAACTGTATTCGACCACTGATCACTGTTCCCCAAATCGCCACCCCAAAACTGAATCTGATACCTGTAGATATAACTGATTCTCAAAATACTGATGCCCGCAGGCCTGATACATAGACTTATAAACTGATACATGTATCCCCTGTAGAGGCACACTCTAAAAACACATAGCAAGTAAATGCGAGTCAAAACACCCATATGTTGGGGTAGGGTTTCCCTGTCCTATTTTGTCAGGAACTAGGGTTTCACTACGCACACAGCGTTTCAAACAACCTAACATCGGGTGAGCAACCTGTCCTAGTTTGGAATGGTCACTACGGATTTCAATATGCACTAGGTCGAATGGTCAAAAAGCGTGCCCCGGTAAAATCAGAGTTTGTGTTCCCATACTGTCAGAGCCCATAACCGGTCAGCCTTATGGTCATGCCTTGACAAGACAAGCCTCCAGCAAACCGTTCAGGAATGGCAGATGGCAAACACGGTGTCCTAGGCGCACCAATGCATATGCAATGCAAAGAAACACATAAGTGTAATCAAAGCAGGATATCACGAGTTCGAGTCAAGCTCTCTAAAATCCCCAGCAGAGTCGCCAGAAACTGTAGACGCGCCCGTGGGCCTCACTACAGTTCGGACTCGATTTGTGTCACGGTTCTTAATTTGAACCCAAGAGTCCAAATCTGGCAAATCGTTTTGAGAAAACAGATTTTTTTTTGAAAGAAATGCCAAACATAGACTGCTTTGCCAGATACAGAGTCGCCACCTAAATATTTTTATTTTGGGGGAATTTAGGAAACCCTGACTCGGTGCCAAAGGCCACGTGTCCGTCATCACCAAAGTTGCCTCGGCTCAGGAACTTGGGTACGATTGGGGAAGGTCAGCTATGAGCACCCCCTCTCGCCCGATCCGAAGATCGGCCTCTACTAACCGTGATATGTTGTTTTGAAAGCATTATGTGTTCTTATTCCGATTATTAGCCTAGAATTACTATGTTGTGCGGACAGCAAACAAGTATAGACCAAGTCGCCTAAATTGGAACAAAACATTGCATGTTTGTTTTGAAAATGGTTTGCTACTCGCAAGTAGGCTTAAAATGCAGGTTTTGCCACCCTCAAGTGGGCTTTAGAAAACTTGGTTTTGCCACTATCTAGTGGGCTTAAAACTCACAGTTTTAATGCATTATTCCAATTTAGGTAATTCAACCACCATTCACAGGCATTCAAGCAGTTATATCACATAAGCAACTAGCCTCATGGTAATCATGCTGTTATGACAACACTCACACACATGCGGTATGCTAAAGCATAAATGCTTACCGAGTACTCCGAGACAAAACAAAAACTAGTTAGTAATCATATGCATGATCCTAGTTCATATTAAAATGGCTAATGCAACACATGCAAAATGCAACTAAGATAGGCTCGGATAATCAACAATGACATGTAAAATGCTACAACTAACACGTATTCAATTTGGAATTGAAATACAAATGCAGTTAGAATGATGCGCCGAGCCCGGTGCATGCAAGACAAATGTATGAATGCACGCATGCATAGCATAAGGTATGCTAATTTAAATATGCCCTAGTCTACCATCATAAGCGGGTAAATAAAAGGGAAGAAAGACGTGGGGTTGGAAGACATACACACACTCACCCGCACTTATTACAAATTCGGCCTCGCTCGGAGGGACCGAAAAAATAATACAAATTAACTAACTCGCAAGCTAATTAATTATTACAAATCACCTAATTAATTATCAAATTAACTGAGCTAAGGAAAGTAGTAAAGGCCTCGGGAAGAGGATCCAATGCGCGCGTGCTCGGGTTTGCTCGGAAATCCAACGCCATGCACAAGTTTGCCTCTGTTTTCCCTACTCTACTCCTCTGAGGACTGCCAAAGTCCAAGGGTATGCTCTTTGGATGCTGGGGGGTACCACCGACCAAGTAGAAACGCCACCGGCCGGAGGGGATGATCACCGGCCACTGAATAAGCTATCGGCCAAACATGTTTTGCCGGTCGGCAGTATGTATGGCCAAGGCCTCGGGAAGAGGATCCAATGCGCGCGTGCTCGGGTTTGCTCGGAAATCCAACGCCATGCACAAGTTTGCCTCTGTTTTCCCTGCTCTGCTCCTCTGAGGACTGCCAAAGTCCAAGGGTATGCTCTTTGGATGCTGGGGGGTACCACCGACCAAGTAGAAACGCCACCGGCCGAAGTGGATGATCACCGGCCACTGAATAAGCTATCGGCCAAACATGTTTTGCCGGTCGGCAGTATGTATGGCCAGCCGGCCAAAACTTCTTGTAGAAACCTGTTTGACAGCAGCAGAGGGCAGACA
Organism: Camellia sinensis; assembly: GCF_004153795.1. NCBI lineage: Eukaryota > Viridiplantae > Streptophyta > Magnoliopsida > Ericales > Theaceae > Camellia > Camellia sinensis. Next base: position 355,132 of record NW_021025746.1, on the reverse strand, counting down.
AGGCATGGCAATGCATTTTCAAAGCAATGTGTGCACCACCACATCCCTTATCATGTTTGCGACTCAAAGGGGTATGGTGCTCGATTCTCGGACCACCAATCGCGTATTTCAATGCGTGATGGCCCAAAAAGCCAAGTGTGCAACTTCAATATGGAATGAAATGCACAAAACAAACAATGGGCCCCAACCTCCATCATAATCAATTCAAGAGGCAAAAGATGCATGCTAATGTAATGTAACCTAGGCATGTGAGCTAAGTGTGCAACATGATCATGCAAACAACAAAACCATGTGCAATAGGCACATGAACTAAACAAGTAAGCGTGCAAGGCATATAACATCAATGTTAATGACACACATGCAACAACAGGAAAGGCATAACACATGTAAATATGCAAAGCGACTTAACACAAGAAGCATGCCAAATGCAATGACACTTAAACATGCAACATGTTAATAGGCTAAGTACCTACAAATAAAAACATGTATAGCATGCAACAACATGCCAAAGGGATGGTCTTAAACTAATTTGGACAGCCCTCTACTAGGTCCAAAACAGTGGCCAACATGCTCAAGAATGGAAGCCAAAACACATACAAATAGGCATGCATGCAAGGTCCAACACTTAAGCACATAGAGACAACTTTTAAGCACACTTAAAAGAGGAACAACATGGGCATATGGCATGCAATGTAAGCTCTGAAAATCATGTTAATGATGGTGCCAAGACAAGCAAACAAGACAAGCATAGCATACAACAAATGATCTAAAGCCTAAGGCTCACCAAAGAAGCATTGAACTACACTTAGCGCAACCACACATGACATGAATTAAGTGACTGAAAATAGAGATGTGACTTGCTAAAATGAGCCTCAAAACCCACCTAAATGGCATCTAAATGGCTTAAGTATGGAAGCATGCACAAGGGCCCAAACAAGGAGCATAAGTCCTGGAGCTCACTAAAAATGCACAAAAATGAGGCCAAACAAGGCCTAGGAGGGGTCAAAAAACCCCAAACACCAAAGTGGTCTTAATGAAGTATCTTAAACACAAAAAAACAAAACTTTTTTATGTTATACACCAAGCTCAAATCAGCAAGCAAGATAGGCTAAAATGAGGTACAAGAAAGTGCTAAAAAGGGGAAGAAACTTACCCTTGAAGACCAAATTCGAGACCAGCAGCTTCAGGGGCCAAAAACCAGCTTTTGGAGCTCAATAAACCCTCCCAAGAACCTCAGTCCAATGGTAGTGTTGTATGGCTATGAGGTGTGGTGCAATAGGCCAAGAACAAGGGTCTTTGAACACTCTAACACACCCAAATGTAGAGAGAGAGGGAGATATAGAGATAGAGGGTGATATATATGTTATATGTATGTATTAGGTCTGATTTTGCTGAACCAAAACAATGGAGGAGGATGGGTTTCTTTTATAGAGCAAGGAAATGGCATAAAGCTTCTCAAAGAAGCTATACAAAAGGGCCAAAGGGACCAAGCTTCTAAGAGAAGCTAATGCAAAGGTGCAAGCTTCTTGAGGAAGCCAAGACAAGGGGTCAAAGCTTCCTCAAGAAGCTTTGAGCAAAGGGTGCAAAAAAGAGGGTCAAAAGGGGTGCAAAGGGTGCAAAACAGCCACACACGTGCATGGGGAGCAGAGTCTGTGCATTCCAGCTGGCACAACTGGCATCCATTCAATCTGTAGAATACTCTGGAAGGTCGTCGGCTAGCAAACTTGGTCGGTCTGGCCGGTCGGCCATCTATTTGGTTGGTCGGCCATTCGTTTTGGCCGGTTGGTAGGAAAAATCTGCTCTGCAGGTCCAACTTCAAACGGGCATAACTTCTTCATATGAACTCCTTTTCAGGTCATTCTTGTGTCAAAATTGAAGCCCCGGAAGTAAGATTTCAAATGGCACCGGCCTTGCATCAAAATTCCAACTGTGAAAAAAGTTATGCTTATTTTAGTGAAGGCTTCTCAGTTTCGGTCCAACCGGGATGATGCCCAACTTCAACCAATCATATCTCCGCCCTCCGGTCTCGGATTTAAGAGATTCTTGAATGAAAAATGAATCCACGGAAGTCTTCTTTCCAACGGTGGTGGCCTCATAGCTCAACTCAAATTGTATAGACAAATAAGCTTCATTTAGCGAGGACTGCTCGTCCCTCTCTTAGCAATTCTTGCCTATCTTCTTCTCCAACTTGGCTTCTCCCCTCTTCTCCTCTTTTCTTCAACTTCAAACCCCTAAGCAAGGTGTTTTGAAAGATTTTTCAAAGATTTCATCTCTCTTTCATTCATTTCCACTTTGTCCTTGCTCGGTTAATCGAAAAGCGCATTTTTTGACAAAATGTGAGCCTCGGAACATCGTAGAAACTTTATTTCAAAAATGTTTTGAAAGAGAGGGTTTTAAGATCTAAAAACCATTCAAAATGGCTTTGGTCCAAAATGGGGTGTGAAGTTGGGATTTGATCCTTTCATTACCGAAAAAATTGAACCTTTGCCCTGCACACCTTACATCATCGAGCAAACCATCAGTAGCGCCCAAGTCTTAAGGGCGGTCAAAAATGAGGTGTCTACAGTAGCCCTGATTGGTGGTCTCCCAAGTGAGTGCAAGCTAGTGGTGTGGTGGGAGACCAGCAATTATGGCCCAAAAGTGAGGGAGACCAGCCACCTAACAAGAAAATCAGCCGACCGGGGAAAAGTGGTCTCCAAGGAGAAAAGGTGGTCTCCCACCCTAGTACCACTTTCCAAACAATGAAAATAGGGTCCATGCCAAAAATGAACCAAGACGGATGCAAAACGAGGGTTCGGCGGCCAAAACATGCGGCCGGAGGCCCCGAAAACTGACTGTTAAGCATCGAAAGTGGCATGCGACCACGAAGGTGGTCTCCCGGACCACAGTGTCCCTCTAGAGAGAGGAAACAAGGTGTGTGCCAAAAATCGGAGCAAACGAAGAAAGTTAGGCGGTCCCGAACCGAGGCGCACGGCCAACAGCTCTGAAAACCAGAAACTAGTCTACAAACGGGAACAGTGGTCTACGACCACGAAAAAGTAGCCTACGGCCACTAAGAGACGGTCTACGAGACTTCTCCCTTCCTTCAAGAAAAGAAAATAGAACATGGTTCGCAAACCAAGGCAAAACACAAAAGAGTCCCGAAGTCCGAAGGCAAGGCTCTCAGCCGAGACTCCGTAACCTCAGAACGAGCACAACATGCGTCATCCCCGAGTGCTCAATCGATAACGTCTGAGCCTTAAGGTCGGTCAAAAATGGGGTGTCTATAGTTGCCCCTCTTTGACAGAACTTGAAAGTCGTAAGTGGCGGGAGTGAATGTCAAAGCCCAGAGACGACCCATTTTTGACAAGGCCGAAGACTTAGACAAACAGGCGAGATAAACAAGAGATTGGCCCGCAGGTGTGCCCGCCGGTAGGGGAAAAATGCAAATGACATGCACAAAGCCGAACATAACTCATGATCATGCAAAGCAACAAACTGTAACGAAGCAAATATTCACAATAAATGCAACAGTTTTAAGTAAGAATGCAAAACAAAACTACGTTTCATGCAGTAAGGATGTAAGAGAATTACAATTCTCGCTGCGTCTCACACGGAGAAGATACAATACCTGCCTGGTTCGTCTGGTCACACCAGCTTCAAATGAACTGTACATATAATATCGTGCCTGCAAAAGAGAGAAACTTAACACACACGACATAGGTAACAACATACGAAGCAAATATTCACAATAAATGCAATAGTTTTAAGTAAGAATGCAAAGCAAAACTACGTTTCATGCAGTAAGGATGTAAGAGAATTACAATTCTCGCTACGTCTCACACGGAGAAGATACAATACCTGCCTGGTTCGTCTGGTCACACCAGCTTCAAATGAATTGTACATATAATATCGTGCCTGCAAAAGAGAGAAACTTAACAAGCACAACATAGGTAACAACATATGTTCAACGTTACATCAAACACAGATAGACATGATGCCAATGGAAAAGTGCATCGCAATGCGAGAAGAAACGTGCGCGACAACGCAAATTAAGCATGGAGGTATGATGATACCAATAAAGTGTGCACAACAATGCAAGCGATGTGCTTAACAATGCAAGTGATGTGCATAACAATGCAGGATAAGTGCAACTTCAAATGCATGTTTGAAACAAAACATTGAGCAAAGAAATGCAAGCCTCGACGAGGGCAACTCAAATGCGACCTCTGGTTTACCGCTCGGAGGGGTCGCAACGTGCTCAAAAAGGATACACCTTGCTCTTGACGAGCAACAACGAGCCACGCATCGAAGATTGGATTTGAAGTTCCCGCGGAGGCATTTCGCGCCGGAAAGTGCACTTTCCTTATACTTTCTCGAGAGCCGGGGACTCCGATCACCACCAAAATTTGCAGGGAGAATAGAGAGGCATTGGAGACCATCCAAGAGGGCCACCAACCACTCTAAAGTGCCATCGACCAGGTTTGATGCAAGAGGGTGGTCGGCCTACCTGAAAAGGTGGTCGGCCGACCACTTTGCTAAAACAGGGACAATTTGGTCCTTTTACATTCGGATCTTTAAATACACTTGGCCAAAACACTTTTGCTCACAACTTCAAGTCCGAAATTCGTCCCTCTTGCTTCCTAGACCATTTTCTCTCTCCGATCTGCGCTCTATACGCGTTTTCCAATGCCCCACGCAAAGTTGTTTCGCAAAATCTTTCAGTTTTCTTCACTTTGGACTGATTAAAATTTGATTTCGGAGGTTCTTTCACCACTTAAGGTAAGTTTGTCTCGATATTTGGAACATTTTCTCGGGAGTTGACTTTTGTTGACTTTTTCATTTCCCAAGAGTTGACTTTTGTTAACTTTTTCCAATTTTGGCTAATTTTGCTCATTTTTGCTCCTTTTTGCAAATTTCTTGAAATGGCGGGTCATTTCCCTCATGGTGGAGGTCCTCCAGGTGCCGAGGGTGAGCCGGACATCATGTCATTGCCCCCGAGAGTTCGGCCATTTGATCCCGAGAGGTACGATCCTTAAGAGCACATCCTCCCCCCGAGTACTTTCTATCATTTTACTGATTTTGATCGACGAGCACCTACGGATCTCGTGATACGGGAGCCGGAGTCTCACCTCTCTCACCAGGCGCGAGAGGTACGTACTTCATTGTTACATTCTTTGCAATGTATTATGCATTTCTTGCGCATTTCCTGTTTTCGCTATATATGTTCGTCTGTTCATTCTGAACACATTCACATGCCATCCGGTCCACCTGGCACACAGCTTGTTCTGAACACTCTGTCTATAACACAGCATTCTGTTTGCATTTTGAACACACAGCTCTAGCACTTGAATTTCTGAGCTCACAGCTCAAACTTTTGTTGTGAACATGCAGCCCACATTACTGAAATCTGAACACACAGCTCAAACTTTTGATCGATAAACACACAGCCCACGGTTTTTGAAAGTTGAACACACAGCCCAAACTCTTGATCGATGAACACACAACCCACAGCTTTTGAAAGTTGAACACACAGCCCAAACTCTTTGTAATCTGAATGCACAACTCATAGTTTTTGAAAGTTGAACGCACAGCCCAAACTCTTGATGGTAAACACATAGCCCACAGCTTTTGAAAGTTGAACACGCAGCCCAAACTTTTGCTGATGAACACACAGCCCACAGTTTTTGAAAGTCGAACGCACAGCCCAAACTTTTTGATGATGAACATACAACCCACAGTTTTTGAAAGTTGAACACACAGCCCAAACTCTTTGTAATCTAAACGCACTGCCCACAGTTTTTGAAAGACGAATGCACAGCCCAAACTTTTTGATGATGAACACACGGCCCACAGTTCTTGAAAGTCGAACGCATAGCCCAAACTTTTTGATGATGAACACACAGCCCACAGTTTTTGAAAGTCGAATGCACAGCCCAAACTTTTGATGATGAACACACAGCCCACAGTCTTTGAAAGTCGAATGCACAGGCTGAACTTTTGATGATGAACACATAGCCCACAGTTTTTGAAAGTTGAACACACAGCCCAAATTCTTTGTAATCTGAACGCACAACTCATAGTTTTTGAAAGTTGAACACACAGCCCAAATTCTTTGTAATCTGAACGCACAGCTCATAGTTTTTGAAAGTTGAACACACAGCTCATATACTTTATGTTGAACACGTAGCTCACACTTTTCAATTTTTGAACACACAACTCATATACCTTATGTTGAACACACAGCTCACACACTGTATCTGATTTGATTTGCACACAGCTCATACTTTCATTTTAAAACTGAATACTTCTATTCATCCTGAATGCAGGTATCTTCCCGTGTTACACAGGGCTATGGCTCGATCATCGCTAGGAAGTAGTACGCAGAGCTCCCAGAGACCGTTCATGATCTGGTTGATGAGGCAGGGTTCGGACCATTCTGCGCAGGGATATCTCGCTACCCTGCGAGCAGGACGGTGATGGGGCCACTCGTGGAGAGATGGTGGGACACCACCAACTCTTTCCACTTCTCAGCTACCAGGGATATGACGATGACCCTGTTCGACTTTGCCATGCGGACTGGCCTTGATGTGGCCGGCCGACCGGTCCCCTATGACTCAGACATGGGCGAGTAGGAGGCGACTTAGATCCATCTACTGGGAGCCCGCCCGCCGATTGACAGATCTTTAGGTAGAGTCAGGTACACTTGGTTCTCCACGCAGTACAGGGGAACTATGCTTGAGACTCTCGAGGAGATAGAGCAGTATGCTCGAGGGTTTTTGATGTTCCTCCTCGGGACCACTTTGTTCTCCGACAAGGGGAACACGGTTGGCCTGTATCTGCTCAGTGCTGTAGTGGACCTAACACAGGTCAGTTAGTACGACTGGGGTGGCGCCAGCCTCACTACCCTCTATTGCTATATGAGTGTGACCTCCTGCGGGCGGGGAAACCTAGTTGGCGGCTACTGGAGAGCCTGGGAGGTACTTTCTGCCCTCTTGATTTACATTCCTATTTTTCATTATCTGTATACTGCACACACGACACACTTTACATTCTGTACTTCGCACTCTGCTCTCAGCATTCTGCATTTTCTGTACATTCTGTATTCTGATGGTTATTGCCTTGTTTTCCACAGCTATGGGTTTTCGCATGCTTTCCAACATGAGCCCCGGAGCTTGAGGTGGAGGTGCCTCTCACGATCCCTTACTCCTGCGTATTTGAGGGTCGATACCAGCCGGGGGCTCGGGAGACTCTGCCCTATATGCGGCAGTTTTTTGATACGGTGCGGACAACCGAGGTAATTCAGAACTCTCAGTTCTTCATGTTTTTAGCTTTGATTCATCTTGCATATTTGCGATATTTAGTCAGCTCATGAACTGGTTATCTACAGATCACTTGGCAACCCTGGGCGCCCTTAGGAGGAGATACCCACTTCCGTTTCCTTGGAGGGTGGGCCAGCTCTCGATATAGGGTCTTATTTGAGGGGCCAGTTGGTAGGGCCTTGTTTCTGCGGGACCGTTTTCTGCGTCAGACGATGGGCTACCCCAAACAGAGTATCCCCGCAACACCTCCGGACGATATGCGATCCACTGAGGGACTTACTCCCCAGGAGGTTGATTTGGCTATGATGGGCACTGATGTAGCTCTACATTTGGAGGAGGGGGAGTACGCGACCTACCGTCATACATACTTGATGCCTCCATTGACAGGTGTCCACACTCCCACTCAGAGGGCTACTGGCATGCCATCATCGAGTCGAGCCTGGGCTGCAGATATCCCTTCGACTAGTAGGGCTGGCACATCGAGAGGTGGGGCTGGACTGGTTCCCCCGATTCCCCTAACTTATCAACACGGTAGACACCCCATTTTTGATAGCCCATAAGACTTGGGCGTTACTGATAGTTTACTTGGTGATAAAAGGTGTGCAGGGCAAAGATCCAGTTTCTTCGGCAATGAGAGAGACAAGTCTCAAATTCACACTCCGTTTTGGACCAAAGCTATTTTGGATGGTTTTTAGACCTTAAAACCCTCTCTTTCAAAACTTTTTTTTTTTAAAATTTCTGCGATGTTCTGAGGCTCGCATTTCATCAAACGTTGCGCTTTTCGGTAAACCATGCAGAGTCGGTGGATCATTTGCTCATTCATTGTCCAGTTTCTTATTGACTTTGGATGCTTGTTGTTGTAACTTCTGATTTGGCCTGGGTGCAACTGGGCTCTGCGCAGTCAATATTGCAGAGTTAGGGAGGGGCGGGATTTCCTAAAGCCAATGAAGATAAGATATGGTTAAGTCATTTGAGCATTGGGAATCGATTGGAAGGTGGCAATGAAGTAAATGTTTCAGTGATTGTGAGGACTCCGTCAGAGTTAAAAGAGTTTGGAGTTCATGTTGTGTATGATCAAGAACAAAAATAGGACACCCAAGATAAGGCCTATCCTACTTGTTCAGAGTTAGCATATCTAGTGAGGTCTGGAATATACTTCATCAGCAATCAAGTACTCTCAAAAGATGATTTTGTAGTTCCAATAGCTAACTCAGGTTGGCATAAATACTTACTTCAAGCCTCCACAAAAACAACAGGTATGTGTCTTGTAATTTTAGATTATGAAATCTACAGTTAAACCAAAAAGAAGAAAACAAAAATGATTTTTGATCTTTGATGAATTTTGCTGATTTGTATGATTTACAGATGATGATGAACAAAAGCATCATGAGAGTGACCTGATGGGCAGAGCAGCAGGAAGGGGCAGAAACTGCAGTGATGGCAGCCGGATCATAGGCCATAAAGCAGTTCTTATTACTACAAGAATCAAGTAAATAACTCGCGGTTTTACTTATCTTGCTGCCACTTAGCAACATTTTTGTAGTGAACAAATATTTTTTAGACTAAAGTCTTACTTACGCCACCATCATTGTCACCCCACCACAACCACTGCAGCCGCCACCACTCACCCAGTAGTGGCTCGACCATTAAGCAACTTAGGTACTCACCTAAGGCCTTTCATAAAAATAGAGCCTCATTTTTTTTAAGAACAATTACACAAAAATCGAAAGAAAACAAACAATTACAAATTAGTTTGAAGAAATTCCAAATTCCAAATCAATGAAATGACCTAAAATAATAACAAAGACATGGTTTGTGGGACATTTTTGCCCCTCTACTTCATCTTCTCAATCTTACACTTCCAAAATCTCTTCCATGCCTCTATAACCACCCTCCACTGCCAGTAGCACCATCGACAACTACCAACATCCACTACCGGCACCACCATCAACGCCGATAACCACCACCATCAAAAGAGAGAAAAAAACGTTGGTCCATCACTCTCCCTCCCCTGGACTCCCACCCCCTCTATGGTCAGCGAATGAAATCCAACTTTGAGGGTTCCCAGAAGCCTTGGAGAAAACCCAGCCCTCTCTGCTCTCATCAGATTGGCAAACTCTCTGGTCTGATTCATCTACTTCACTCAACGCTCTCTCCATTCATACACTCGTAAAATTATGACCCTATTACAGTTTTCTTTGTTTGATTCCATGTTTTGTATGTGGGTCTTGATAAAAAAAAAAAATTTAGTGTGTTATTTTGATAAGGGTTTTGCTTTAATTTTCTTTAAAAAAAAATAAAAAAAATTAGTTAGTATTTGTTTTGATTTACTTTTTAAAATTAGTGTGCTATTTTAATTAGAATTTCTAGTTGTTTTCTGATATGGGTTTGTAAAAATATGCTGCTTTTTTATTTTTTATTTTTTAATTTAAAAATATAGATTTAACAGACAAGGCCAGATTTTTGGGTGAATTTTTTTTTTTTTTTTTT
>NW_021025746.1:309840-340585 GCF_004153795.1 Camellia sinensis | reverse complement strand
TGCACGTCTGTGTGTCGTGTCTTTTGTTTTGTTTATCTCAACCTTTGTTTTAGGCCTTTTCCGAGCGTGTCTCGTTGTGTTTAGGTCGTGTACCTTTTTGTTCGAGTCCTCCCCGTTGTGTTCAGTTGCAAAACAGTATTTGTTCTTTCATAAAACTGCAGGGTCCACCCTCGATAAGTGTGAACAGTAGAACAAGAACCTATCTGAAGCTATGTAGGTTCCAGACTGCAAAGCAAAAGAAAAAAAAGGAAAATTTGGAGCATCTTAGGGTGTTCCAGCTTTGGCAAGATCCGAGACTGCATTTCAGGTGCACCTTCCCAGACCTCGCCATTTCTCTGGAGTATGAGTGTATCTCGACCCCAAGTGTAAGCCTGCTTCAAGTCAGAATGGCAATTAAAACAGCAGCAGATGTTATCTCTTGCCAACATAAACAGGGTGTGCCCTTTTTGAGCTGAGTGTGTTACAAAGTCCTCCGAAAGGTAAATCGGAGGCACCAGAGTACATGTTTGATGCCCTCCCATTGCATAGAATGTGCACTTTCATAGACACTTCTGTTACATGTGTGCCGCGCATCGTTATGATTTATGCATAGAATATGCTTTGAATATTGCATAGAATATGCCCCCGTTTCTTGCATAGAAAATGCTCGTATCTTTTGCATAGAAAATGCACTCTTCCATACTTGCATAGAAAATGCACCTCATTTGCATAGAACATTGCATTCACTCGCATTGTCTTGTGCACTTACACTTTGTATCTCACTAGCACTGTCTTGTGCATCTTGTGGTTGTATCTCGCTCGCACTATTTTGTGCATTGCATATCACTCGCGCTGTTTAGCGTATCGCACTATTTTGTGCAGTTTAATCACTCGCGCTGTTTAGCGTATCGCACTATTTTGTGCATTTCAAAATTAATCGCGCTGTTTAGCGTATCGCACTATTTTGTGCAGTTTAATCACTCGCGTTGTTTAGCGTATCGCACTATTTTGTGCATTGCATATCACTCGCGCTGTTTAGCGTATCGCATTGTCTTGTGCATTTCAAAATCAATTGCGCTGTTTAGCGTATCGCACTATCTTGTGCATTTCAAAATCACTCGCGCTATTTAGCATATCGCACTGTCTTGTGCATTTCAAAATCAATCACGCTGTTTAGCGTATCGCACTATTTTGTGCAGTTTAACCACTCGCGCTGTTTAGCGTATCGCACTGTCTTGTGCATTTCAAAATCACTCGCGCTGTTTAGTGTATCGCACTGTTTAGTGCATCTCAAATCATTCGCGCTATTTTGCGCATCGCACTGTTTTGTGCAGTTCATCATTCGTGCTATTTTGCGCATCGCACTGTTTTGTGCAGTTTACATTTCGCGCTATTTTACGCACCTCAAACGCACTTTCTTGTGCATTTCAAATCACTCGCGCTTTCTTGCTCATTGCACCGTTTTGTGCACTTTACTTGCATCTTGCATGTATCCTATCACGCTATCTTGCGCACCTCACTTGTACTTGTTAGTACATTGCATTGTTTTGAATACAAACCGGCTTCGCGTAGCGTATAAGTCCAATTTTCAAAGTCTTCTTTCATATCATTTGCATCCTGCCCCTGAACTACGCAGGTTTGATTCCTTGCAAAGGGATACGTAGGCAGCCTGCGGGCACAACCATTCATTCATTTGTATCTTGTTTGTTTGTCCAAGTCTTCGGTCTTGTCAAAAATGGGTCGTCTTTGGGCTTTGACATTCACTCCCATCATTGTTATGACTTTCGAGTTCTGTCAAAGAGGGGCAACTGTAGACACCCCATTTTTGACCGCCCTTAAGACTTGGGCGCTACTGATGGTTTGCTCGATGATGAAAGGTGTGCAGGGCAAATGTTCAATTCCTTCGGCAATGAGAGGGTCAAATCCCAACTTCACACCCCATTTTGGACCAAAGCTATTTTGAATGGTTTTTAGACCTTAAAACCCCCTCTTTCAAAACATTTTTGAAATAAAGTTTCTACGATGTTCTGAGGCTCACATTTTGTCAAAAAATGCATTTTTCGATAAACCGAGCAAGGACAAAGTGGAAATGAATGAAAGGGAGATGAAATCTTTGAAAAATCTTTCAAAACACCTTGCTTAGGGGTTTGAAGTTGAAGAAAAGAGGAGAAGAGGGGAGAAGCCAAGTTGGAGAAGAAGATAGGCAAGAATTGCTAAGAGAGGGACGAGCAGTCCTTGCTAAATCAAGCTTATTTTTCTATACACTTTGATTTAAGCTATGAGGCCACCACCATTGGAAAGAAGTCTTCCGGGGCTTCATTTTTCATTCAAGAATCTCTTAAATCCGAGACCGGAGGGCGGAGATATGATTGGTTGAAGTTGGGCATCATCCCGGTTGGACCGAAACTGAGCAGCCTTCACTAAAACAAGCATAACATTTTTCACAGTTGGAATTTTGATTCAAGGCTGGTGCCATTGGAAAGCTTACTTCCGGGGCTTCAATTTTGACACAAGAATGACCTGAAAAGGAGTACATATGAAGAAGTTATTCCCGTTTGAAGTTGGACCTGCAGAGCAGATTTTTCCTGTCGACCGGCCAAAACAAATGGCCGACCGACCAAATAGATGGCCGACCGGCCAAATAGATTGCCGTCCGGCCAGAAAAGATGGCTGACCGACCAAGTTTTCTAGCCGATGACCTTCCGGAGTATTCTACAGATTGAATGGATGTCAGTTGTGCCAGCTGGAATGCACAGACTCTGCTCCCCATGCACGTGTGTGGCTGTTTTGCACCCTTTTCACCACCTTTGACCACTCTTTTTGTACCCTTTGCTCAAGGCTTCTTGGGTAAGCTTTGACCCCTTGTCTTGGCTTCCTCAAGAAGCTTGTCCAGCTGTCTTAGCTTCCTCTATAAGCCTTGCCCCCTTTGCCCCCCATGACCCTTTCTTTCTAGCTTGTCTTATAAGCTTCAAGCCTTTCCCTTTGCCTATATAAGAAAGCCTCCATCTCCATTGTTTAGGTTCAGCAAAATCAGACCTAATACATACATATAACATATATATCACCCTCTCTCTCTATATCTCCCTCTCTCTCTACATTTGGGTGTGTTAGAGTGTTCAAAGACCATTGTTCTTGGCCTATTTGCACTACGCCCTATAGCACCACACCACCACTCCATTCCAGCAGCTTGGAGGGCCCTCTCAGAGGCTAGGAGACAGCTTTTCTTGGTCCAAGAGGTAGCAAAGGATTGGTCTTCAAGGGTGAGTTGATTTCTCCCTCTTTCTAGCTCATTTTTGCAAGTTTTCTTAGCCCCTTTTGCTTGCTGTTTTGAGCTCCGACCAAAACTGAAAGTACCCTTTATTTGAGCTCTACCTCATGTTTCATTAAGGGAATTTTGTCATTTGAGGTCCCCATCTTGCACCTCCTTCTTTATCCCTCTTGTATGCCATAATCTTGCATAGTTTTTTTGGCCTGTGTGTGATCTGTTTTGGAGCATGGTGTAAACTGTAGATAGGCTTATTTTGAGCCCCTCTTCAACATTGAAGAAGGGCTCATCACTGTTTGGGACCTCCATGTGCCACTTGTCATTATATCCCTCTTTGGTCCCCATTTTTGCATGATCTATTAGCCTATTATGCTTCTGTTTTTTGTCCTTTTACAGAACTGAAAACAGTCTTATTTTGACCCCATATTCATGTTTCATTAAGGGTCTTTGGCTGTTCGATGAATGTTTTGTATACTTTGTGTTTTGACCTCTTTTGGGCCCTATCTTGCATGGCATTTTGAGCATACTTGTGTACTGATTTAGGCTTGGCCATCAACTGTAAAATATCATATTTTTGGCCCCTTTTCAATATTGTAGAAGGCCCCTAATCTGTTTGGAGTCGGCAGCTGTGAGTTGCTTCTTTACCTCATGTTTAGGGCCATTTTTGTATGCTAGTTTTGCCATATTTGTGCTTACTATTTGGCCATGTATTGAACTGTAAAAGTTCTTGTCTAGGGGCTGCCTTGCTTCTGTCTTTTCATCTCATGTACAAATTATGCATGTTTTATATAGCTATAGGCCAATGCATGGGCCTAGTTTTGCATTTCGGTTTCATTTCATGCATCGGGTGCTATTTTGCCGCGATTCGGGGCTGTTTTGTACCACATTTCAGTGCTAGAATTACATGCTTGTATGCCATATTTCATGCCTTGCCATGCCTTATTAGAGTTGCATACTATGCCTTAGGTTTGGTCCTCGGTTTGCGTGCATGCGTGCACGCATTTCGAGAGTCTCATTTTTCATCTAATGGCCACTGATTTTGGCATGCTTGCGAGCTATCAATGTTAGTTTAAGTCTATAATCGCATGTTGTTACATGCCATGTTTGCTTACATGTTTAGGTTGCACGCCTAGTATACATTGCTCATTTGCATGTTCATGTTGCATACTTAGCCTCCATGCCTAGGTTGCATTTAATTGAGCATGCATCCCTTGCCTCTTGATCAATCATGATAGGGGTTGGGGCCCTTTGATGTGTTTTGTGCTTGCATCTCATTTGATATCAAAGTTGCAAAACTTGGCCTCTTAGGCCATCATGTGTAATTGATGGCCCGAGGGTCGAGGGTCATGCTCCCTTGAGTCCCTTGCATGATAGGGAGTGTGCCCGCGCATACATGTGCTTGAAATTCTATGCCATGCACTGTCCATCCTTGTTGCTGTCAAAAACCAGCTTCTGCAGGAAGTTTTTGCTGACCGGCACTGAAGAATGCCGACCGGCAAAGGATATGAGGCCGATGGACTTGAAAGCAGCCGATGGAAATTTCCCATGGCCGGCGGTCATTTCACTTAGCCGGTGGTGTTATGCAATTCTCATTGAAGATACCCTGAGACTTTGGTAATTTTTAGAGGAGCAGGGCAGCATTAACAGAGGTAGCAGTGGAATGGTATGGGTTTCCGGGCTTTCGGGGGAAGATAAATCCGAGCATGCATCATTCACGCATCCCGAGGCGAGGGCTGCGGCAATCCTCTCTTTGCATTTAATTTGTTAATTAGATTAGAAATTTTGTAATAATTAATTTAGTATTATTTATTCGGACTGTAATATTTATTTGGACCCTCCGAGTGAGGGCAATTCTGTAATAAGTGTGGGTGAGTGTGTGAAAGTCTTCCAACCCCCACATCTTTCTTCCCTTTTATTTACCTGCTTATGATGGTAGGTTAGGGCATGTTTAAATTAGCATACCTTATGCTATGCATGCGTGCATCCATACATTTGTTTTGCATGCATCGGGCTCGGTACATCATTCTAACTGCATTTGTATTTGAATCCCAAATTGAATACGTGCATTAATTGGTTGCATTTCTCATGCCATATTTAGGTTAGCCGAGCCTACTCTAATTGCATCTAGCATGTGCTGCATTAGTCAACTTGACATGAACTAGGATCACGCATGTTTGCTAACTAGTTTATTGTTTTGGCACGGAGTACGATGTAAGTATTTATGCTTTAGCATCTCGCATGCGTGTGAATGTTAACCTGATAGCATGCTTACCATGTGGCTAGATGCTTCTGTGCTATAAATTGTTTGAATGCCTGTGGGTGAAGGTTGGATTGTTTGAGTTGGAAAAACTCGTTGAAATCCGTATTTTAGCCTACTTGCGAGTAGCAAATTCCAACACATTTTCCAAAACAAACGGATATGCAATGTTTCTTTCCAAATTAGGCAATCTAGTCTATACTTGTTTGTTGTGCGCATAACATAGTAATTCTAGGCTAACAATTGGAATAAGAACACATAATGTTTTCAAAAACGGATATCACGGTTAGTAGAGGCCGATCTTCGGATCGGGCGAGAGGGGGTGCTCATAACTGACCTTCCCCAATCGTACCCTAGCTCCCGAGCCGAGAAACTCCGGTGATGATGGACATGTGGCCTTCGGCACCGAGTCAGGGTTTCCTAAATTCCCCCATAAAAAAAATATTTAGGTGGCGACTCTGTATCTGGCAAAGCAGTCCATGTTTGGCACTTCTTTTCAAAAATCTGTTTCTCAAAACGATTTGCCAGATTTGGACTCTTTGGTTCAGATTAAGAACTATGATAATTTGAGAGAGTCCGAGCTGTAGTGACCCCACAAATGAACAGAACGGGATTCACCCTCCCGGGGCATTCGGGGACGTCTACACAAGTTGTGTTCAAGAATGAGCAAAAGTATTGTGTATGTGAATCTGTTCAGAACGAGTAGATAGTACATGGCAAACGTATGAAGTGTGCAAGAAATGCAAAATACATCGCAGGAAATGTAAAAGTAAAGTACGCACCTCTCGCACATGATGAGATAGGTGAGACTCAGACTCTCGCAGCAGCAAGTCTACAGGTGCTAGGAGGTAGGATGTGCTGTTGTTAGTGGTACCCCTCCAGGTCGAAAGGCCATATCCTCGGCGACAATGGCATAATGTGATGCTCATCCTCTACTCGTGGAGGACCTCCGCCATATGGATCATCGTCAGCCATTTGAAGAAAGATGCAAAAATGAGCAAAAATGAGCGAAACGAGCCAAAATTGCAAAAAGTCAACAAAAGTCAACTCTCAAGAAGAGAAAAAGTCAACAAAAGTCAATGCCTGGGAAAGGGTGCTAAACTTCGAGAGAAACTTACCTCAAGTGGTGAAAATGGAGAAAGAAACTCCGAAAACAAATTCTAATCGGATCAAAACGAAGAGAATTGAAAGTTTTCGCGAAACAACTTCGCGTGGGGCGTTGGAAAACGCATATGAAGTGCAGATCTGAGAGAGAAAAGGATCTAGGAGCAAAGGAGAATGTGTTTCGGCCTTGTGTTTGTGAGCAAAAGTGATTTGGATGTGTATACTTAAAGATCCGGCCTTGAAAAGACCAAGCTGCCCCTGTTTTGATAAATTGGTCAGCCAGCCAGTTTTTCTGGTCGGCTGACCACTTAAGTGGTCTTCAACTGGTCGGCTAGCTATGTAGGTGGTCGGCCACCCTCCTGGATGATCTTCAGAGCTCCATTGTTCTCCCTTTGTGTTTTGGTGATGATTGGAGTCCTCGGCCCTTGAGAAAGTGCAAGGAAAGTACACTTTTCGGCGCGAAATTGTCCCCGCAAGAACTTCAATTCAAGTCTTCGTTGCGTAGCTCATCGTCACTTGTCAATAGCGAGACGTATCCTTTTCAAGTATATTGTGGCCCCTCCGAAAGGTAAATCGGAGGTTATGGTTGAATTGCTCTCGTTAAGGCTTGTTTTTTCCTTATTCGGCATTTTGTTTCGAACACACTATTGAAGTTGCACTTTAAGCGCATTGTTATGCACGTCTCGTTGCATTGTTATGCACACCACTTGCTCGCATTGTTATACACGTTTCTCGTTGCATTGTCATGCACTCTCCGGCTGCGTTGTTGCGCACACTTTGGGCGCATTGTTATGGACACTTTTCTCGCATTATTATGCACACCACTCGTCGCATTGTTATGCACACTAGTCGTTGCATTGTTATGCACCCTATTTGCGTTGTCGCGCATGTTTTGCTTGCATTGTTATGCGCACTTTGGTTGCATTGTTATGCACCCACACTTTGTTTGTGTTATCACGCACTTTTCACTTGGATTTTTATGCTCGTTCCGGTTGCATTATTATGCACTTTTTACTTGCATTGTTATGCATATTTCTATCGGCATTGTGTATGCACGCGTTTATCTCATCTTAGAATTGTATCTTGATATAGTGTTGAACATGCGTCACTACTATATTATACCTGTTGAGTTTCTTTCTTATGCAGGAACGATATTGTGTATACGATTCATTTGAAGCTGGCGCGACCAGACAATATTGTATGTACGGTTCATTCAAGAGAAGTTTCAATGCAGTGAGAATTGCATAATTTTCTTACGTCCTTTCTGCAAGAGTTGTAGTTTGGTTCGTATTCATTCATTTGCTTAAAATGTTACATTTATTTTGCATAATTGCTTCATTATAACTTTCTTTGCATGATCATAAGTTATGTTCGACATTGTGCATGTCATTTACATCTTGCCCGTGCCTGCGGGCACATCTCTTTCTTATCTTGCCTGTTTGTCAAAGTCTTCGGCCTTGTGAAAAATGGGTCGTCTCTGGGCTTGACATTCACTCCCGTCACTTTTTGACTTCCGAGTTCTGTCAAAGAGAGGCAACTGCAGACACCCCATTTTTTACCGACCTTAAGACTCAAATGTCATCGATTGAGCGCTCGGTGATAGTGCATGGTTGTGCTCGTTTCGAGTTTCTGAAGTTTCGACTGAGTGCCTTGCCTCCGGGCCTCTGAACTCTCTGTGCTTTGGCTCGGTTTGTGGACCAAGCCTTGTTTCCCTTCCCTGGAAGGAGGAGGAGGTCTGTAGACCATCCTTTTTGTGGTCGTAGACCACTTTTTCCACTTGGAAACTAATTTCCAGTTTTTGGAGCCTTCGGCCGCGTGCCTTGTCTCGAAATTGCTTAACGTTCTCCGTTTGGCGTGGTTTTTGAACCACACCGTGTTGCCCTGGCGTAGAGGGCCATTGTGGTCTTGGAGACCACTTTCGTGTTCGTAGACCACTTTTGGTGCCGGTCGACTAGTTTTCGAGTCTCCCGGCTGCGCGCCTTGCCTCCCGGACTTTCGTCTTGCATCCGTTTTGGTTTGTTTTCGGTACAAAACTTGTTTTCCTTGCTTGGAGGGTGGTACAAGGGTGGGAGACCAGTTCTTCCCCTTGGAGACCACTTTCCTTCCTACTAGCCAGTTTTCTAGTCGGATAACTGGTTTTCCTGGTCTTTGGACCACCTTTTCTGGTCGGCCACCACACCACCACCTTACTTTCATCCTATAGAACATCTCCCCCCCGTGGCCGACCACTTTCTTCCCTGGCCAATCACTTCCATTGGTCAGCCGACCAGTGTGAGTAGCTGGCCGACTACTTTAAGTGATCGACAGCTTTCCATCACATTTTTGGAGCTATTTTTAGGCCAGCTGTTATAGGTGGAAGGCACAGAAGCCATCCTTCATACACGTGTATGGAGGGTTGGCTTTAGGCCAGAAGCTTGTCCAACAAGCTTGTTGCTTGTTCTCTATAAGAGGGAACCTCCCCCCTCCTCCTCCAGGCTCAAATTTTCTTGCTTGAGCTATACATATACACCTTTGTCTCTATATTGCTCTTCTTCTTCATTTTTGTGCCTTAAAGTGTCATTTTATCATACTATTGCACACAAACACACACTCAAACACCATACTTTTGTTGCTGAGGCTTCTTGAGGTTGGTTTTGGTGCTTTTGGACTGGTTTTGATCCAAGAAAGCTACTGGAGTGGTAGTTTTGAAGTGGTTCTACAAGGGTGAGCTTTTAACCCTTAAAACCCTTGTTTTGGTTTAAGCTTTTGAACCTACTTGCATGCTTCTTTTGGCTTGACTTTAAACTACAAAAAGTTCTATTTTTCAGTTCTTAACATGTTTGTTTGACGTCATTTTTGTGTTGGGGGTAGTCTACCCCCTCTTGTGCCTTGTTAGGCCTTGTTTTGAACCTTCCTTTTAAGCTATTGGGATCACCTTGTTTTGGCCTTCTCCCCACTGAAATCCAGAGAATTTTCAGTTGTGGAAATGGTGTTTTAAGGTCCCAAATAGGAGAGGGTCATCCCCTCCCCCTGTGTTCTTGAATGCTTGCTTCATTTGCCTCATGTTTGAGCCTGTTTGTTAAGCTTATGTTGGCCATATCTTAGCATGTATTTGGGATTATTTCAGCATGGCATACCACTGTTTTGGTTTGGTTTTGTCACCTCATACATGCCTTATACACTTGTAGTGTATTTCTCACAAACTAGCTTTGTGTGTTTCATGAAGTAGCATGCCTTTCTAGCATGATTTAATTCTATTTCAGCATGTTCTTGGTGTTTTTTTTCCATGATATACCTCTGTTAAGGTTTGGTTTGATAGCTCCATGCATGCTCCATCCACTTGTAGTGCAATTCCATTAACTAGCCTAATGTGTGCCATGCTTTAGACCATCATTATAGCATGTTTTGGCTTAACTCTAAGAAGCTTTTGTCCATGTTTTAGCATGCTCTAGCTCTGATTTGTGTTGTTTTAGTCATGCATGTCATGCTTTGTATAACTACAATGCATTCTAGCTTGTTAGCTTTGTGTATCAAGTCCACTAGCATGCTTTGCTTGGCCTATTTGAATGATTTGACATCATTTGTTATGAGATTTCAGTTCATGTTTCATGTTCATGAACTCACATCCTTCACTTATTTCATGCTTTAAAGGGTTGGTCCTTTATGCCTTAAACATGAGCTGTTGCATATGCCTTCATGCCTAAGCTTGCGAGCTATCATTTTAGCATGTTTTTGGGGTTATTTTGCCATGATATAACTCTGATTTTTGTTGGTTAAGTCATCTCATGCTTGGCCTTGATAGGTGTAGTGTAATCCACCTTATATGCCTTGCATACATCATGCCTTATGCCCTTCATGCTAGCTTGTTTTGGCTTCCTTCCATGCATGTTTTAGCATCATTTTGACATGTTCTAGGACTTTTTTGAGTTGCCTTTGCCATATGCTTCATGTTTTGCATAGCTGTAGTACAAATGCTTATGCTAGCTTTGAGTTTTGAGCACCATATCATGCTTCATTTGTGTTGTTTGGATGATTTGGCATCATTTACCATGACATTTCAGACCATGTAGCATTGCCATGACCTCACTTCATTCACCCTTTGAGTGCCTCTAAGGGTTGTACATTGTTGCCTTGTTTATGGCCTAGTGTGCATGCATGCATACCTTGACCTTTGAGCCCCCATCTCAGCATGCTTTGCTCTATGTTTTGACCTACTTGAGCTCTGTCCATGGTTGGTTCATGCATTTGTGCCATGTATTGCATGCCCCCTTTGTAGTCCTCTTTACTAGCTTCACGCTTTAAGGACCCTAGCATGCCATGCTTATGTTGTTTGAATGATTTGGCATCATTCCTTGCCTAATTTCAATGCATTTAGTGTTGTTACACTCCCACATTTGTCACTCTTTGAGCACTCTTGAGAGTTGTGCTCTTAGGCCTAATTGATAGGCCAATGCATTGAGCATGCTTGTCCTGATCTTCATACCTTAGTTTCATCGCCATGGCCACTAATTTGGGCATGACTGAGGTCTGTCCATTTTGGTTTAAGTCCATCGAGCATGTTATGTGAATATTGTTACATTGCATCATGTTGTTGCATGCTTATGTTGCCTTACATTGTGTATGCATGCATTAGCATTGTTTGCATGTCATTAGCTTTGTTAAGTTGATCATCTTGTTTGCATTGAGTATGCCATGTTGTTGTTTGCATTGTGTGTGCCATGAGGTTGCATTGCATGTTTGCATGCTTAAGTTGCATTGCATGTTTGTATGCTTGAATTGCATTGCATTTGTTTGGATTAAGTGTTAGTCCAAACATGAGGAATGAGGGATGTTTCGTACTTGAAGTGATGAAACTTGCCTTAATTCTCGGTCGCCAACACTCTTGATCACAACATGATAGAGTTATAGGAATTTATGTGTTTACTTGTGCATTCATTTTACATTGAATTGTGCAATTTGGCTTCTTGGCCATCATGCATCGAGATGCAAGATTGGTGGCCCGAGAGTCGAGAATCGCACTCCCTTGAGCTTATGAAATGATAGGGAGGGTGGTTGTGCACACATATCTTGCAAATACATTGTCATGCCCTTTCTTGCTCTCTGTTGCAACAAACTGGAGAAGTGCCGGAAAAGCTGGTCGGCCGACCAGGAATACTTGCTGGCCGACAACTTTTTCTAGTCTACAGCTATGGCAAGTGGTCGGCTAGTGGCTGGCAACACCTAGGTGGTCGGCCATGCTCTTACAGGTTCCCATGGTGGAGTTGAAGCTTTGTGGAGCTTGGTGCAAGGTTCTGAGAACAATTGAAAACAAAGGAAAGTTAGGGCATCGCGGTGGATTTCCGAATGAGGCGACTGGGCATGCATGCACACCTCTTCTCGAGCACCTCTCTTCACTGTTTTCCTTAGCTAGCTTGTGCTTTGGTTCTGTATTTAAGTAGTTAATGCGTTTAGCTGCTTATTTGTGTTGTAATAACTAGTTAGTTAACTTGTTAGTTAATTAGCTTTGTTTTGTACTTAATTAGTTAACTTGTTAGTTAATTAGTTTTGTGATGTAATAATTAGTTTAATTAGCTTAGATTAGCTAGTTAGCTTCTTATTCGGACCCTCCGTTGAGAGGGCCAAATGTTATAATAAGTGTTTGTGTGTGCGATGCATGTCTTCCAACGTCCATTTCTGTCTCCCTTTTACTTAACCGCTTACGATGGTTAGCTTTAGGGCATATTTCATTAGCATCCTTATGCTTTGCATGCGTGTATTCATTCATCTGTCTTGCATGCACCGGGCTCGGCGCATCGTACTAACTGCATTATATTTCAATTCCAATTTGAATACATGTACCAAGTTGCGTTTCATGTGCCATATTAGAATAGCTGAACCTATTTTAGTTGCATTTTTGCATGTGTTGCATTAGCCATCTTAACATGAACTAGGATCATGCATGATTTCTAACTAGTTCTTTGTTTTGGCACGGGGTACACTGTGAGTGTTTACGCTTTAGCATCCTTGCATGTATGTAAGTGACTGCTATGTTAGCATGCTTGCCGTGAGGCTATTTGCTTAATTGATCAACTGCATGAATGCCTGTGGATGAAGGTTGGATTGCTTGAATTGAAACAATTCATCCAAATCCTCATCTTAGCCTGCTTGCGAGTAGCACCTCTAAACCGTTTTCGAACAAACGAACATGCAATGTTTTGTTCCAACTTAGGTGATCTAATCTATACTTGTATGCTGTGAGCATCACATAGTAATTCTAGGTTAATAATCGGAATAAGAACACGTGTTTTCAAAAACAAAATATCATGCTTAGTAAAGGCCGATCTTTGATCAGGCGAGCGGTGGTGCTCATTGCATGACCTTCCCCTCTCGTACCCAAGTTCCCGAGTCGAGGCAACTTTGGTGATGACGGACACGTGGCCTTAGGCACGAGTCAGGGTTTCCTAAATTTTCCAAAATAAAACATTTAGGTGGCGACTCAGTATCTGGCAAAGCAGTCCATGTTTGACACTTCTTTATAAAAATCAATTTTCCAAACGATTTGCCGGATTTGGACTCTTTGGTGATTTATCGGTCTCACATTGCACTTTGTGAGATTAGATTCAGAACCGTGACACGAGCCCGAACTGTAGTCGCTCAGAACAAAACGAATTTGTGCCCTCGCGCGCGGAGCCGGGGAGTTCTCAGGCGGTTTCTGGCAACTCTACTGGGGACTTAGAGAACTTGACTCGAACTCATGATATCTTGTTTTGAATACACTTATGTGTTTCTTTACATTGCATTTGCATTGGTGCGCCTAAGTCACAGTGTTCGCCGTCTTCTATTCCTGAACGGTCTACTGGAGGCTACGTGCCATAAGGTAGATCGGTTACGGGCTCTGCCACGATGGGAACACAAACCTCAGTTGTTACCGAGGCATCCTTTTTTTACCATTCGACCTAGTGAATGTCGGAACCCGTAGTGACTATTCCAAACTAGGACAGGTTGCTTATCCGGTTGTAGGTTGCTTGAAACTGTTGCGTGCGTAATGAAACGCTAGCTTCTGACAAAATAGGACAGGGAAACCCTACCCCAACATAGGGGTGTTTTTGGCTTTCGCTTGTTTGCTATGTGCTTTTAGAGTGTGTCTCTACAGGAATGCACGTATCAGTTTGCAAGTCTGGGTATCAGGCCTGAGGGCATCAGTATTTGGGAATCAGTCTTACCTAAGGGTATCAGATTCAGTTTTGGGGCAGTGATTTGGGAACAGTGATTAGAGTTTGAGAACAGTTATTTCAGCTTATGTTTGCCAATTGTGTGTTGTCTTTAATTTATTCAGTTCATAATATAGCACACTGCACTTTTTGGTTGTTTGTTTCCTTATTATGCTTTATTTATCTTTTTGCAAGGTAGTTTAGCACTATTGCATCCGACCAGGTAGGTATTCCCGGAGCACTCTGGGTTAGAGGTCGAAGACTTAATCGATCCGCAGATCTGATAGACAGACAACCAGTGTTCCACTCATTACCCCCGGTTATTAGATGGAGGTCAGTTAGGCGCAGTGCATCAGTACAGCGGTTGCCAGATCAGTGTTCCTTGAGTAGTTAGGCTGGGGTTTCAGTTTTTACTGCAGAGACAGATATACCGGTTATTTCGTCAGATCAACACAATATGGCATCTATGGAGGACATGATGCGTCAGCTCCAGGAGAGTATGCAAGCCATGCAGCAGGATGTTGCCCGTTGAGCAGAGTTTGCCGCACGCTAGGCTGAGGTTATGGCCCAACAGGCGGAGCTAATTGCCAGACTTCAACAACAACAACAACCACCACCACAGCAAGCTGGGGCATCTGCTTCGCACCCAGCTCCTCCCCCACCAAGAGTTCCAATACTCGGGGAGACTGCAAACATCCAGGAAATTACAGATGCTCCGACGGGGCCAGCTTCACCCCCAATCCTACCCCAGCTATCCAAAGCACCCACAAATCTAGTGGATTCACCGTTTGAGTTCGAAGTGGATCCAACAGCGTTAAAAGTGAGCAAGCTAGAAAATCTTTTCAAGAAGGCTCAAGACGTGAAATCCATTCCGGATATTGATGATGGATACACAGACTAGGCCGTGAATCTACCGGACCGGATTAAGATGCTGCACATCGACCGTTTTGACGGGTCTGGAGATCCTATGGTGCACCTACGGCTTTTTTCGGATATCCTAAGGCCGATGGTCCTTTCCAGATTGCAGAAGCTTTCCCTGTTTGGCCGGACCTTGTTGGGTATAGCGGTTATTTGGTATTCAAAATTGGAGGACTCTGTTAAGAGAAGTTGGGAGGAGATGGCTGAGGCCTTTATAGCTCAATACTCCTATAACACGCAGATTGAGGTCACAACCCGTGATCTTGAGACCACCAGGCAGGAGCCCAAGGAAAGCTTCTCCGATTTTGTGACCCGTTGGAGGGTTAAAGCCTCAATGATAACCATCAGGCCCGTTGACAAAGATCAGATTCGGATGGTTGTGCGCAACATCCAGCCCAAACTCATGCAGAAGATGATCGTCCTCCCTGTACCCACCTTTGTAGATTTACATGAAATCGGGGTGCAGATCGAGGACGCCATGAAGCAAGGCCTCATTGATCATGAGAGAGAGCAGCCCAAGAGGGCATTCAACCGCAGTACGAATGCAGACACAAGCAGTGCTGCAGCTGCTAGAGCTTCAGATGTGGGCATGGTCACCGCCACCACCCCAAAAACCTTTGCAGCTACACCCTTTACCGGTGCGTCCGGAAGTAGCTCGCAAACAGCCAGGTGCGCACCCCGAGGTCAGAGAACCTTCACCCCACTATACATGCCTTTGTCCAAGGCTTTGGGGGTTTTGATCAAGAAAGGGCACCTGAAGCCCCTAGAGCCGCAACCCTTACCAGAAAAGCTTTCCCCCTCCCATAACCTGGTGAAGTACTGTGCCTATCACCAACAACATGGTCACGAAATCGACCAGTGCTTTCGATTGCGTCATCAGATTCAGGATCTCATTGACAACAGGGTGATCGTGCTTCCGGAGAAACCGAATGTCACCACCAACCCACTCCCACCACATAACCAAGCTCCACCTCCCAAACGCATCAATCTAATCCAAACCTCGGCCATCCCGTGCGACCGGAGCATATATATCACCCCTTCCTACCTACCCAAGCCGGAGGTGTTCATTCCTGACAGCACTGACTTGTGCATGTTGAGCATCTCCCAAACCCAACTTGAACTGGTGGTGGTTCTATCGAAGTAGAACTGGGACGACTGCTGAGGTAGATAGTAATGAGGATTCGGAGCCTGAGGGGTCTGCAAGCTTTGTGTACAACCCGAGTGGTTACCTTACTTCAACAGGCTGAGCGTAGAGCTGCTGGTAGGGGCAGAGATCTGTATAGTTCGAGGGAATGGACATAATCAGGGGCTAGATGACCTAGCAAAATTGGAAGAGGACATTGCCAACCTTCAGTTCTTTAACAAACAGGATCCGGGAGACGTGACTGTCAATTGGTTTGATCTAGAAGGGTCAGCAGAAGCTACCGGGTGGCTCAACGACGAGCTGGATGCTGTTGAGCAGCCTCAGCCAGAATAAGGTTTGTCAGAGACGGGGACATCCGCAGTGGTCGGAATGGCCGGGGATCATAATGGACAGTCGGAGAGCACCGATGTTAAGAATTTTGCTCGGGATTAGAGCAGTTTGAGTACAGAAGATACTGAACAGCAGGCTGCACTGAAGCAGTTCGAGCAGGAAATGATCGAAGATCTGGAGAGGGCTAGAAAGGCCAAAGCCCCTGCAAGGATGGAATGTGTTGTGAGCACAAGAACGAAATGTGTTGTGCGCACAGAAGCAGTTACAGCAGAACTAAACAGGTGTCTGTCGGTTGCCGATGGCATGTGGTAGGAAGACGATGATCTATGTCTTGCCCACACCGACAAAGATTGGGGAGAGAGCGAACCGGATGATACCTGGTATGTTGGCGAGGTTGACTACATGACTAGGAGTGGGCGGTATTTCAATCCTCCACACCTGGATCAACCAGAGGCGTCCGAGAAGGACAAGGAGGTGGAGAAGCAGAAAGAAAGACTGCCCGAAGATGAGGTTGTATTGAAACAGCTTAAGAAGATACAGGCAGACATCTCCATCTAGGGAATGCTTATGGCCTCAAGAGTTCATAGACAGGCTGTCCTTTCTACAATGGACAAGGCCAAACTTTCAATTGACACCATGCCTGAACAACTGGTAGGCTTGGTCTTTCCGGGAGGAGCTTCCCCGACGTTGACCTTCACTGACAAGGAACTGCCGCCTAAGGGCGGAAGTCATAACAAACCACTCTACATCTCTGTAGGGTGTAGAGAAAAATGGATACCGGTAGTTCTTGTTGACACAAGATCTGCTATCAACGTGTGTCCGTCGAGGACGACATATGCAATCGGGTTGAAGCCCGTAGATTTTGTGCCAACTGTGCAGGTGATAAGGGCATATGACAATACTAGTAGAGAAGTGATGGGGACTGTGCAGATTCGGACTCAGGTTGGTCTAGGACAACAGGATATTGACTTTCATGTCTTGGACGTTCCCGCGACCTTCAATCTACTCCTAAGGCGGTCGTGGCTGCACCAGGTGAAGGCAGTCTCTTCCACCCTGCATCAAATGTTGAAGTACCCCCACAGGAAGGGGGTGGCTATTATTTTTGGGAATTCTTCAGTCCATTCGCCACCAGAGGTTTCTATACCGGTTCTGGAGATCGAGCATAGCGCGGAGGATGTGTTCCTGTCATGATTTACCCTAGCCGAGGCTCGGGTTATACAGAACATACTGGCTATTGATGAGGGGTTATATGTCCGTGCATAGTCTGTGTACCTTATGAACAAGCTCCAGCACATCCCCGAGATGGAATTAGGGAGAAGTGGCCGGAAAGGCGTTGCAGCATCGGCCGAAGTGCCGCACAACCCACATACCTTTGGCTTAGGTTATATACCTACCAAAGAGGACTGGATGAGGAAAAGCAAAGAGATGGCCGGAAGAGCCAGAACAAAGCAGGCCGAGAAGCATTATGAGTTGATGCACCGACTTATCCAGGGGACTCTGAACGAACGCTTTGTCCGGGAGGGGGAAGACTTCCCGTTCTGTGGCTTCCTAGAGCCATGGCTAAATGTAGAGAGGCGGCGGTTGCCATGATTCGAGATTTTCTTTGACTTGTAATTTTTCGGAGATGATGTTGCTGAAGAGCAGACGGACCCACTAGCTGAGGCCGAGCAGTACATGGAGGAGGATTCCGGGGGAACATAGATTGAAATGAGGGTAGCGCTGGCTTGTCTACTTTTAGATCGTCCGATCATATATGAGTGCTTGGGGGATAACTTCTCGGTGTCCATGATCGGGAATGAAACAGCTGCGAGCCCATCTTCAAACATTCTGGATGCATCCATTGCACCCTCCCTCGTCTGGCAGTATGAGGAGGGATTTTTATCGAGCAGCACCAGGTCAAATAGTGAGCCGAAATTTGATTCCACTGAGTCTGTAGAGTCGGAATCAGGTTCTAGCTCGTCTGAGTCTGAGTCTGATATTTTTGGGGGTGACAACCCGAATGCCACAGTCCTTTCTAGGTCGTCTTTTTCTTTTTCCTTTGAGTCTATTGTAACAGAGGAATCAGGCGATTTGGAAGTGATTAATGAGAATTGTGTGGCTGTGGCCTTCGAGTGCTTTTCTGTGCCTTTGATTTATTGCATTAATCAAGACTTTCAAAATTTTAATGAAAACGATGAGGAAGAAATTCCTCCGGTTTTGAAATGTTTGCTTGATCAAGAGCAGGAGAGGTTTGTAAAACCGTTGGTTGATGAAATCACCACAATTAATGTGGGTACTGAGAAAGACCCGCGGCTGGTCCAGATCTGGTCCACGTTGTCTTCGGAGGAGCACGAGCGCTTAGTCGCTTTATTAAAAGATTTCAAAGATGTTTTCGTGTGGTCCTACGAGGACATGCCTGGAATTGATCCTTAGATCGTACAGCACTGGATCCCTCTTGACCCAGAGGCTCGACCTATTAAGCAGAAGCTCAGAAGGATCCACCCGGACTGGGCTCTCAAGATCAAGGAAGAGGTCACCAAGCAAATTGATGCAGGGTTCCTGCTGGTATCTGAATACCCAACTTGGTTGGCCAACGTAGTTCCAGTGCCGAAGAAGGACGGCAGAATTCGGGTATGTGTGGACTTCAGGGATTTGAACAAAGCCAGTCCGAAGGACAACTTTCCTCTGCCACATATTGACGAATTAGTGGACTTCACTGCTGGGCATGCATTGCTCTCATTCATGGATGGGTTTTTTTTGGCTAAAATCAGATTTTGATGGCACCCGAAGACCGGGAAAAGACTGCTTTCACCACCCCGTAGGGGACCTATTGTTATAGGGTGATGCCGTTTGGGCTGAAGAATGCTGGGGCTATATATCAAAGGACTGCGACCACAATTTTGCACGATATGATCCATAAAGAGGTTGAGGTGTACGTGGACGACATGATTGTCAAGTCCAAGGAAAGAGAGGGCCACTACACTGCCTTGCAGAAATTCTTTCAATGGATCAGAGAGTATTGATTGTGGCTGAATCCTCAGAAGTGTACGTTCGGTGTTACAGCAGGAAAAATACTGGGGTTTTTGATCACACAGAGAGGTATCGAGGTCGATCCTTCCAAAATCAAGGCCATCTTAGAAATGCCACCACCAAGGACTGAAAAGGAGGTGCGAGGCTTTCTAGGTAAAGTGCAATTCATAAGACGGTTTACTACAAAATTAACCTTGACTTGTGAACCACTCTTTGGTCTCTTGAAAAAAGGAACGAAGTTCCAATGGGACGGCCGATGCCAAGCTGCTTTTGAACAAATCAAGCAATATTTACAGAACTCACCTGTGTTGTCACCGCTTGAGCCGAGGAAACCGTTGATTCTATATCTTTCAGTGACTGAAACTACAATGGGCTGCATGCTTGTACAAGAGTCCGAGGATAAAGTAGAGAAGGCTATTTACTACCTGAGCAAGAAAATGCTGGATTACAAGACCCGCTACACTCCGCTGGAGAAGGCTTGTCTGGCCTTGGTATGGGCTACCAGGAAGCTGCGGCACTACATGTTAGCTCACTCTGTAATACTGGTTTCGAGATTAGATCCCATCAAATATCTCTTCGAGAAACCAACACTTACGGGTAGGCTAGCACGTTGGTTGCTTCTGTTTTCAGAATTCAATCTAAAGTACATGACGCGCAAGTCAGTGAAAGGGAGAGCGGTAGCGAAGTTCTTAGCCGATCACCCAGTGGAAGGAGATGAAGCAGTTGAGTATTTGTTCCCAGACGAGGCCATTCTGCATGTTGAAGAAGAGACATGGATGATGTACTTTGACAGAGCGTCAAACCAATACGGGTATGGGATAGAGGTGTTGCTAATAGCACCCGACAATTCCCGCATACCGTTAGCATTCAAACTCCAGTTCAGAGTATCGAACAATGAGGCAGAATATGAGGCATGTACTGCTAGTTTAGAAGCTACCCTAGAACTAGGGGCAAAACGGTTGGATGTCATCGGGAACTCGAACCTTGTTGTATCTCAAGCTAAAGGAGATTGGAAAGTTAAAGAAGAAAATATGAGAATCTATCACCAGACCTTGGACGTGCTGATTCCTCGGTTTGAAAAATTGAACTTCGCTCATCTGTTAAGAGAGAACAATAGGTTCACAGATTCATTAGCAACTCTATCTTCTATGATAGACATCCCTTTCAGAGTCCAGATGCGTCCAATCATCATTGAATAGAAATTCGTGCCGGCCTATGAGCTGATTGTTGCCATAAATGAGGTACAAGATGAGAATCCCTGGTATTACGATGTCTGGAACTTCTTGGAAAAAGAGGCGTATCCACCAGGGGTAAATGCCAAAGATAAGAGGGCAATTCGAAGAATGGTTGTTCAGTTCATCGTCTGCGGGGGTAAACTATACAAGAGGGGTCATCTCGGGATGCATAAATTGTGTGTTGATGCTGAAGAATCCAAGCGCCTGATAGAGGCCATCCATGGAGAAGAGTACGGAGCTAGCCCGGATGCTAGAGGCCATCCTGATGCTAGCCCGGAAAATCCTTAGACAAGGTTATTACTGGTCCACCATGGAGGAGGATTGTATTGGCTTTGTCTAGTGATGCCATAAGTGTCAGATCTATGCAAACCGCATGAACATTCCTCCGTCGAAGCTGTACAACATGACTTTGCCATGGCCTTTCTCAGTCTGGGGGATTGATATAATTAGAGCTGTCACTCCAAAAGGGTCTAACAGGCATGAGTACATGTTGGTGGCAGTAGACTACTTTACGAAGTGGGTTAAGGCCCAATCTTATGCAGTGTTGAAGGCGTCGCATGTTGCTAAGTTCATCAAGAACAACATCATCTGTCGCTACGGGGTCCCGAACGAGATTATTTCAGATAATGGTTCCCATTTCAAGAAGGAGGTGATTGACTTGTTGGACAAGTACAACGTGGCTTTTCATAAGTCATCTACATATCGGCCGCAGACCAAGGGAGCAGTTGAGGCTGCCAACAAGAACATCAAGCACATTCTGCAGAAGATGGTAGAAACCTACCGAGACTGGCCAGATAAGCTGCCATTTGCTTTGTGGGGCTACCGGACTTTAATTCGAACTTCTACTGGAGCAACTCCGTATTCCTTGGTTTATAGGATGGAGGCTATTCTACCTATCGAAGTTGAGGTTCCGTCATTACGGGTATTGGCTGAGTGTCAGATAGCTGAGGCAGATTGGCAGCAAAGCAGGTTCGAAGAACTCATGCTCTTTGATGAAAGAAGGCATAAAGCACTATATCACGTTCAGGGTTATCAATGAAGAATCGCCAGGGCTTTCAACAAGAAGGTTAAGTCCAGGAATTTGAAGGAAGGAGATCTAGTTCTCAAAGACAACCGAGCTCCCATCCCCGACCCTAGGGGCAAGTTCAGACCCAATTGGACTGGTCCTTATATCATCAAGTCTATCTGGTCGGGTAGAGCTGTCGTTCTGATCGGTCTAGATGCCCTAGAGTTCTCCCAGCCGATCAACATGGACAAGTTGAAGACATACTATCCCTAAGGGGCTCGCTAGGCCGAAAACCTGAAAGGGCGACCTAGGCAAAAGTTAGAGCATGAAAAATTTAAAATAATAAAAACTGAGCTCACAAGGTTGAAAATCCAGAAAGGGTGGCCTTGGCAAAAGTTAGAGCGAAAAAGGAGAGTGTTAATACACGAGTGAACCTGAACCAAACTACGTAAGGCTTGATTCCCATCTTTGGGATACGTAGGCAACTTCATTCTGAAGTCCAGCCATAAACACTTCCAAATCAACTTTGTCCGTGTGATCTTGTTGGTCATCTTCTGTCTATTCTGCATTCAAGAGCTCGATTGAGATCTCCAACGCAGTGCTATTTGGACTAGGGGCAACTTTCCAGTTGATGAGATCCGAGGTTGTGCATCTCAGTGATAGATCTCAGACGTGTCCAGTTTTGATCCATATCGAAAATGGTTTTGAAAAGTTTTAATAAAAGTTGATTTTGCCCAAATTAGTCTTTTTACAACTCAGACCATTTTTGGACCAAACGAAAAAATTTCAGTACCCATAACCTTCAATTACATTGATTTCAATATAGAGTTCTCCTACTCTTGAATACAAATTGAAGTTGCTTTTTATTACGTTCATAAAGAAAACTTGAAAGTACCGATAAAGCAAGAAATTCGAGGCATAGTCAGGTATTCCTGCGTCTCCTCCCAGAGCTTGTGGAAGCCTCCGATGCCAAAGTAGGCCCAACTTGCGCCTCTTCATCAAGCCAAGCTATGCACTCATCTGAAAAGGTGCAACTGAAAGTGGGAGCGAGGGCCAGAAGCTCTCTCGTCCTCCATGCAGTGGCATACCGAGCTAGCTATGTGCCTCGGATCGGAAATGTAGCAAGATACTATATCCCCTCTCCCAGGCAAGTCTGATCATGTCCGAACTGGCGCCGGAATCGGAACGGGAAGTAAAAGACACAGCGAGCCAGGCCGATCAACTGAATCCCGGGCTGGCAAGACATGCTGTAACTCATCACCAGTAGATTGAGCCAAGGGCAGCGCCAAGCAATACTGGTAGCAGATAGACTGCACATCCATTCGCACCATCGCTTATCAGGGGCATCGACTAGACGTCGCTGGAAGAAATAAATGCGAGCTGAATATGCTGGGCATGAGTCCACAACCTTTATTTTATCCATCAACCATATCTGGGGAGGGATGAAAAATGAGAGATTGAAGAACAGAGAGGTATACGTTGAGAGAAAAGAAAGAAAAGGGTTTTGAGAGAAAAATCGAGCCTGAGTGCCGAGTGATCTGAGAAATATATGTTAGATAGGGTGGGAAACATTACTTGCAGCAGTAGTGGACTCCCTACGAATCTAGTCGTCTCTCGGTGATGAAAAGCATCCAAACCCATCAATGTCTCAGCCAGTGTCAAGGCAATACAGCTCTTGCCCTCTGTCAAGCCCTGGGCAACCTCGATCAAACGTACGCTAGATCCTCCGGAGCCTGAGGCAAGCAAGAAATGGGACAACATGCACAAGCAAAGCGCATGTTACCGAAAACCTGGCCAATGATGGTCACCACGGTCACCGGTATCAGAAAATCGATAAACCAAGCTCGGGATGTCTAGTTCCCCATCATGGATCAAAGACCGAGCGTCATGCATAGTGAGCCCACACATCTGTCCTAAGGCTTGGATGTGGCCGAAACAGAATTGTGGCAAAATCTCTTCCTTGCATTCAGACTCCATCAAAGATTGGAAGTCTTCGAATGTGGGACAAATCTCTTGTCCACCAAAGCTAAAGACGTGTGTTACCAGATTCCAAAACCTTGTCGCGGCATGAATGAACGGAAAACGCAGCGGGGTGAGACTCAACGTGAATAGTGTATTTATGCCGAAGCCCCGGAAGTTCAACTTTTCTGAGCCATCCAAGTTAGCAATCCAATTTGTGAGATTTTTGATAAGAAATGCCTCCATTTTGGTGCAAAACTGAGTTAGAATGAGGGAACCACGAGGCTGGTACCTTTATGGGGGATAAGCCACTATTTGGAGGACAAGTGTCAAAAAACTGGAGGTCCCCAGGCCAAGTGGTCGGCCGACCACTTTTTCTGGTCTGCCAGCTAGTTTTTCTGGTCGACCAGCTACATTTTCTGGTCTGTAAAGCAAAAAACTGGTTGGCAAGCTCTAAAAGTGGTCGGCCACGTGAAAAAATGTGGTCTCCAGGTGTTTCTTGTCTCCAAAAGAGAGTCTCCAGCTCTCCCGTGTAATGAGATTGTTCAAGGTCCGAGTTTACCTCTGTTTCGGATGCATTCCGTCGTTTTGTTTGTCCAAAATGCATTTGCTTATCGAGTTGTTAAGTTTTGTTTATCGAGTTGTTGCTCTTTGATTATCGAGTCTTTGCTCTTTGTTTATCGAGTTGTTGCTCGTTGCTTATCGAGTTGTAAACCTGTTAAGGTCTTGTTGTCACTTATTGAGTTGAGTTGTTTAGTTTGTTGTGTTGGTTCACTACTTGACTTGGCAATACACGAGGTTCAATTTCCATTCAATCTCATTTTCGTGCAAAATGGTGCGATGCGATGCTTAGAATACAAATATAACAAATTTTGAACAGAAAAGCTGTTTTCATTCCATCATAGCTTCTTTTTACAACATTTTACAACAAGGTACAAGTTTTAAGAAAAATAAAAACTGCCTAATGCTGTGCAATGTGCTACAACTACATGTAAAAAGGAAAATAAAGTAGGAACATCTGCATCGGTGCTATCAAGCTCAAGACCGAGAGGCCCTCTTCGGAGCAGCCTCTGCACCACCGTCACCAGCACCATCATCTGAATCGGAGTCAACGTCCTTGAAATCCTCCTCGGCGTCACCTCCACCCTCAAAACCAGAACTAGAGTCATCATCTCTGCCTACAGATGTCTCAGACTGAGGATGCGCAGACTCCTCCTCCTCGCTAGACTCGTCATCCTGTCAGACAGGTGCTCTACGTCCTTCTCAGCTGCGAGGTAAGGCCCCTCTCCTAGCTGCTCGAGAAGGCCTGGATGGCCCGGGCCGTGTCAGTGGAACCTGAAAATAGCAATTTGAATACATCAGCTAGAGTATGTATATCAGATATCAGATGCAAGAATGATGCATGGAGTGAGTGCATGCAGATATAGAAGATGAATGTGATGTGTCAGATGTGCTCTACACATGCAGTGAATCAATATGGTAAAGTGTTCAGTTTCCATATGTCATCAGAAGCATGATAAATACAAGAAAATTGAAAAGTACCAGAATGTCGGAGGCGTACAATAGCGTCTCCCTCCGCAGGACCATACTCTCGAGTGAGGCCACCACTCCGAGTAACCCCTCAGTATACTCTCTAGGAGGCTGCAAATACAAGTTCAAGTCATCAGTGAATGAATGAATGTCTAAATATATGAGTGATAAATGAAAACTGTGGAACATACCGGTGGTGAGTCAGGGTCGCTGACATATCGATGATCCGGCAATGGGGGCTCCAGTGGAATCTGGTAAGATGTCCCATATTGCCAGCCCGTTAGCTTGGTCGGAAGATCAGGCCACCCATCATACTGGCAAGTGGAGGGCATCCCTCTAGCCCTATCTCCTGAACTACTGGCCCTGCTAGTCGAAGGAAGGTCTGTGGCTCGGGCTCGACTCGATGATGGCATATCAGCAGCTCTCCTCATAGGGCTGCGGACACCTGTCAGTGGAGGCATCAAGAATGTGTGGACGTATGTCACGTACTCCCCCTGCTCCAAGAAAAGGACTGCATCGGCACCCAGCATAAGGTCGTCAGTCTCCTGGGGGTGAGACTCTTTGTGGAGCGCATGTCCAATGGAGGCACTGAAGGTATCTCCTGGGCAAGATTGCCCATCGTCTGGCGCATGAAGCGCTCCCCTAGAAACCAGGCTCTGCCGACTGGTCCCTCGAACAGAATCCTGTACTAGGAGGCACCCCATGTCCCAACGAACCAGAACTGGGAATACCCTGGCATGGCTATCCATGGCTGCTAAGTAATTTACAGATAACAAATGCATAAACTCATTAGTTGCCATGAATATGCAAGACGAATCAAAACTGAAAGCATGAAGAACTAAGAGTTCTAGTTTACCTCCGTCGCCCGTACAGTGTCAAAGTACTGTCAGAGATATAATAATGTCTCCCGGGGCCTGGACCAACACCGACCATCGAATCTGTATGAGTATGGTATCTCGAGCAGGGCGTCAACCTCTGGCTCGGGATCGAGTGTCGGGAAGTAGGCATAAACCCACAGTTGTGAAAGGCAAGACAGTGGCTGTCAGAATACAAAATGTATAGAAAATGCCGAATGCGAGTACATAATGTACAGAAAATACAGAATGCTGAGTGCAAAATACAGAGTATAGAATGTAATGTATGCAATATGTGTCGTGTGCAGTGTACAGATCATGAAAGGCAGAAATGTAAATCAAGAGGGCAGAATGTACCTCCCAGGCTCTCTAGTAACCACCTACTATGGTCCTGCGCCAGAGGGAGGTCGCAATCATGTAGCAGTAAAGGGTGGCAAGGCCAGCGCTGCCCCAATCATACTGCTGGACCTGTGATAAGTCTACCAGAGCGCTCAGCAGATATAGCCCAACCGTGTTCCCCCTGTCGAAGAACAATGTCGACCCGAGTAGGAACATTAGAAACCCCCGGGCATACTGCCCTATCTACTCAACAGTCTCGGGCATAGTCATCCGATACTGCTCGGCGAACCAGGTGTTCCAGACCCTACCTGATGATCTGTCGAGCGGCGGACGAGCCCCGAGCAGATAAATCCAAGCGGCCTCGCACTCACCCATGTCCACGTCGTATGGGATAGGCTGACCTCCCACGTCGAGGCCCGTCAACATGGAAAAGTCATACGAGGTCATCGTCATATCCCCGGTGGCTAAGAAATGAAAGGAGTTGGTGGTGTCCCACTATCTCTCTACCAGTGCGCCCAGAAGGGTCCTGCTCGCCGAAAGTCGCGACACCCCCATACAAAACGAGCCAAACCCGGCCTCATCTACGATGTGCCGAACAGCATCTACGAGCTCCATGTAACACTCTCTAGCAATGATCGACCGTAACCCCGTGTGAAACGGGAAGATACCTGTATGAAGAACGAACAGATGTATTCAGTTTCAGAATAAACATGATGTTATGTTATGAGCCGTGTGCAAATTGAACAGAATGCTGTGTTATGGACTGTGTGTTCAGATTGAGCAATTTTATGAGCCGTGTGTAAATTAAACAGAATGATGTTATGGACTGTGAGTTCAGATTGAGCAGTGTTATGAGACATGTGCAAATTAAACAGAATGTTGTGTTATGGACTGTGTGTTCAGATTGAATAGTGTTATGAGCCGTGTGCAAATTAGAGAGAATTCTGTGTTACGAACTGTGTGTTCAGATTGAGCAGTGTTATAAGCCGTATGCAAATTAAACAAAATACTGCATTATGAACTGTGTGTTCAGATTGAGCAAAAAACTGCGTTATGATCTGTGTGTTCAAATTGAGCAAAAAACTGCGTTATGAACTATGTGTTCAGATTGAGCAAATATTGTGTGTTCAGATTGAGCAAAATACCGCGTTATGAACTGTGTGTTCAGATTGAGCAGAATAATGCGTTATGAACTGTGTGTTCAGAGTGATCAGAATACTGTGTTATGAACTGCGTGTTCAGATTGAATAGTGTGCTACGTTATGAGCTGCGTGCCAACTAAACCAAATACTGTGTTATGAACTGCAGGTTTAGATTGAACAAGCGTGCTATATTATGAGCTGTGTGCCCAAAAATGTGCTGTGTGCCCAAAGACGAGCTGTGTGCCCAAATGCGCTGCGTGCCCAAAATGAGCTGTGTGCCCAAGTGAACAAAATGATGTGTGCAAGTTGTAGACACCCCATTTTTGACCGCCCTTAAGACTTGGGCGCTACTGATGGTTTGCTCGATGATGAAAGGTGTGCAGGGCAAAGGTTCAATTCCTTCGACAATGAGAGGGTCAAATCCAGACTTCACACCCCATTTTGGACCAAAGCTATTTTGAATGGTTTTTAGACCTTAAAACCCCCTCTTTCAAAACATTTTTGAAATAAAGTTTCTACGATGTTCTGAGGCTCACATTTTGTCAAAATGCGTTTTTCGATAAACCGAGCAAGGACAAAGTGGAAATGAATGAAAGAGAGATGAAATCTTTGAAAATCTTTCAAAACACTTTGCTTAGCTTCCTCTATAAGCCTTGCCCCCTTTGCCCCCCTTGACCATTTCTTTCTAGCTTGTCTTATAAGCTTCAAGCCTTTCCCTTTGCCTATATAAGAAAGCCTCCTTCTCCATTGTTTAGGTTCAGCAAAATTAGACCTAATACATACATATAACATATATATCACCCTCTCTCTCTATATCTCCCTCTCTCTCTAGATTTGGGTGTTTTAGAGTGTTCAAAGACCATTGTTCTTGGCCTATTTGCACTACACCCTATAGCACCACACCACCACTCCATTCCAGCATTTTGGAGGGCCTTCTCAGAGGCTAGGAGGCAGCTTTTCTTGGTCCAAGAGGTAGCAAAGGATTGGTCTTCAAGGGTGAGTTGATTTCTCCCTCTTTCTAGCTCATTTTTGCAAGTTTTCTTAGCCCCTTTTGCTTACTGTTTTGAGCTCCGACCAAAACTTAAAGTACCCTTTATTTGAGCTCTAATTCATGTTTCATTAAGGGAATTTTGTCATTTGAGGTCCCCATCTTGCACCTCCTTCTTTATCCCTCTTGTATGACATAATCTTGCATAGTATTTTTGGCCTGTGTGTGATCTGTTTTGGAGCATGGTGTAAACTGTAGATAATCTTATTTTGAGCCCCTCTTCAACATTGAAGAAAGACTCATCACTGTTTGGGACCTCCATGTGCCACTTGTCATTATATTCCTCTTTGGTCCCCATTTTTGCATGATCTATTAGCCTATTATGCTTCTGTTTTTTGTCATTTTACAGAACTGAAAACAGTCTTATTTTGACCCCATATTCATGTTTCATTAAGAGTCTTTGGCTGTTTGATGAAGTTTTTGTATACTTTGTGTTTTGACCTCTTTTGGGCCCTATCTTGCATGGCATTTTGAGCATACTTGTGTACTGATTTAGGCTTGTCCATCAACTGTAAAATATCATATTTTTGGCCCCTCTTCAGTATTTTAGAAGGTCCCTAATCTGTTTGGGGTCGGAAGCTGTAAGTTGCTTCTTTACCTCATGTTTAGGGCCATTTTTGCATGCTAGTTTTGCCATATTTGTGCTTACTATTTGGCCATGTTTTGAACTGTAAAAGTGCTTTTCTAGGGGCTGCCTTGCTTCTGTCTTTTCATCTCATGTACAAATTATGCATGTTTTATATAGCTATAGGCCAATGCATGGGCCTAGTTTTGCATTTCGGTTTCATTTCATGCATCGGGTGCTATTTTGCCGCGATTCGGGGCTGTTTTGTACCACATT
Source organism: Camellia sinensis (assembly GCF_004153795.1). NCBI lineage: Eukaryota > Viridiplantae > Streptophyta > Magnoliopsida > Ericales > Theaceae > Camellia > Camellia sinensis. Next base: position 311,456 of record NW_021025746.1, on the reverse strand, counting down.
TCAGTGGTAGAATTACATGCTTGTATGCCATATTTCATGCCTTGCCATGCCTTATTAGAGTTGCATACTATGCCTTAGGTTTGGTCCTCAGTTTGCGTGCATGCGTGCACGCATTTTGAGAGTCTCATTTTTCATCTAATGGCCACTGATTTTGGCATGCTTGCAAGCTATCCATGTTAGTTTAAGTCCATCATCGCATGTTGTTACATGCCATGTTTGCTTACATGTTTAGGTTGCGCGCCTAGTATACATTGCTCATTTGCATGTTCATGTTGCATACTTAGCCTCCATGCCTAGGTTGCATTTCATTGAGCATGCATCCCTTGCCTCTTGATCAATCATGATAGGGGTTGGGGCCCTTTGATGTGTTTTGTGCTTGCATTTCATTTGATATCAAAGTTGCAAAATTTGGCCTCTTAGGCCATCATGCATAATTGATGGCCCGAGGATCGAGGGTCATGCTCCCTTGAGTCCCTTGCATGATAGGGAGTGTGCCCACGCATACATGTGCTTGAAATTCTATGCCATGCACTGTCTGTCCTTGTTGCTGTCAAAAACCAGCTTCTGCAGGAAGTTTCTGCCGACCGGCACTGAAGAATGCCGACCGGCAAAGGATATGAGGCCGATGGACATGAAAGCAGCCGATGGAAATTTCCCGTGGCCGGTGGTCATTTCACTTAGCCGGTGGTGTTATGCAGTTCTCATTGAAGATACCCTGAGACTTTGGCAATTTTCAGAGGAGCAGGGCACCATTAACAGAGGCAGCAGTGGCATGGTATGGGTTTCCGGGCAAAATAAATCCGAGCATGCATCATTCACGCATCCCGAGGCGGGGGCTGCGGCCATCCTCTCTTTGCATTTAATTTGTTAATTAGATTAGAAATTTTGTAATATTTAATTTAGTATTATTTATTCGGACTGCAATATTTATTTGGACCCTCCGAGCGAGGGCAATTGTGTAATAAGTGTGCGTGAGTGTGTGTATGTCTCACAACTCCACGCCTTTCTTCCCTTTTATTTACTAGCTTTCGATGGTTAGTTTAGGACATGTTTCAATTAGCATACAGTATGATAGCATGCGTGCATCCATACATTCGTCTTACATGCACCGGGCTTGGCGCATCATACTAACTGCATTTGTATTTCAATTCCAAATTGAATACGTGCATCAATTGATTGCATTTCACATGCCATGTTTAGGTTAACCGAGCCTACTCTAATTGCATCTTGCATGTGCTGCATTAGTCAACTTGACATGAACTAGGATCACGCATGTTTGCTAACTAGTTTATTGTTTTGGCACGGAATACGATGTAAGTATTTATGCTTTAGCATCTCGCATGCGTGTGAATGTTAACCTGATAGCATGCTTACCATGTGGCTAGATGCTTATGTGTTATAAATTGTTTGAATGCCTGTGGGTGAAGGTTGGATCAAACAGGGTGTGCCCTTTTTGAGCTGAGTGTGTTACAAAGTCCTCCAAAAGGTAAATCGGAGGCACCAGAGTACATGTTTGATGCCCTTCCATTGCATAGAATGTGTTTTCTTTCGATTCTGCATAGAATATGCTTTCAATATTGCATAGAATATGCTCCTGTTTCTTGCATAGAAAATAC
>NW_021025746.1:298095-308756 GCF_004153795.1 Camellia sinensis | reverse complement strand
GATCAAAGATTGGCCTCTACTAATCATGATGTGATTCTTATGCACATTATATGCTCTTATTCCGATTTTATTAGCTATTTTTACTATGTGACGTGTACACAAATATACACTATTTTGCAAGATTTGGAACATTTGGTTGCATGTTTTGTTTGAAAATGGTTTTGAATTTGCCACTTGAGAAAGTGGGCGAAAATGGACATTTACTCAAACCGTCCCAGTTCAAGCAACTAGCCTTCATCCACAGGCATTCAAAAATTTATATCATTTAAGCACTTAACCTCATGGTAGTTATGCTTGATATGGCAACATAAATATTCGATGTAACATGCTAAAGCAATAAATTTACTCACCTAGTACTCCGAGCCAAAACAAAGCAAAAAAATTAGAAAAATATGCATGTTCCTAATTAATGCAGTATGACTAATACAACGCACACGTTATGTATTTTTTATAGGCTCGGCTATGAGCATGGCATATGATTTCAATCATAGACATGCAATAAGGCCCATATTCAAGTAATGAATTTGAACATTGATGTCGGGTTAACATAATGAGCCGAACCTTATATGCATACAATACGAATGGATGCAAAACATGAAAATGCTAATGAAACGTGATGCCTTATACTAACTATCGTAAGCGAGTACGTAAAAGAGAGAAAGACGTGGGATTGGAAGACATACAACTTATTACAACATTGCCCTCATGCAAAAAGATGCAAATCAAAGTCCGAATTAAATTAATTATTACAAAACCGAATGAATAAATAACCGAGGCTAATTAACTAGCTAACTACGCTATTACAACAAGGATAACCAACATAAGTAAACTCGCTATAATTAATTACAACAATTACAAAAAGGCAAAAAAAAAAAATTTATTACAACACTTAATAATTAATGAGACTAATTACAACAAGCAATATTAAAGTAATTACAACAACGATCATAATGTAAGTGGGGATGCACAAGGGTCGCATGCATGCACATGCATAATGTTCAAGAACGACTCTGTCTACCCCAAGATTGCTCTGTTTCACCTCAGCCACTGCCCTCTGCTTTCTACAAAAATACACTACTGACCAAACATTGAGGCCGACCGAGCCTCAATGAAGCCTGGCCAGGCCTAGAGAAGGCCGCTTGTGCCTCAATTTTGTGCAAAACTTTGTTTTGTGTTCTGAAGTGAAAACAGTGCAAACAGAGTTGTTCAAGCTCTTTTTGTCCTTTCCTTCATTCTCTGTCACAGAAAAGCCTCGAGAGAAGGTTGGAATTGCTTCCAAATCCATCAATGAGCAAATTGATTGCTTGATGATTTCGGATACAATTTTGGATAAAAATCAATGAATGTAATGAATATGACCACTCCTCCATCTTGTCATAGAGTGAACTCAAAGAGGAAGGTAGAGATGCTTCAAGAATCATCAAAACGCCATGAATTAGCTCATGATCACTCTTGACTCGATAAACTTGGCATAACGTCCGACGAAGCCTAAACAAGATAACTTATTTTCTTTATGTGTGTTGGTTGCTTTTAAACCAATTCTTTTAGTCATTTCCATTCTTTAGTCCACTTGTCCGAAGTGATGATTAAATTCTTTAAAAGGGGAGAAGCGTCAAACGGGAAGTAATTCTCAACATGAAAAAGAGATTACGCCGTTGACAATGAATCTCTGTAGAGATTATGCCATTAAGTGCGAAACTCTAGTTCATGTGTTGAATAACCATCAACCGTTTGAAACAACTCCCAAATGAAAGAAAGGAATGGCAAGTTGATTATTAAAATGAGGTTATTAAACGTGGAAATGAGTTGGAGAAAAGCTAAATTCAATATGCAACAAGCTATACAAGTAAACTTATGAGACAACAACTAAACTAAACAAAGCACAAACTATTTAAACAAGTTAGAATAGCCCCAAAATAGTCATGAATAAGCTAAATTAGTGGCTCTAAAAAAAAAAAAAAAAAACACTCAAAAGCTAAACAAAGGGTAAAGACAATAAAGCTATGTAAGCAAAAATGAGGAAAGGTGGCCAACCCCTCCAATTTCAAGACTTCAAACCATGTTTTTTGGCCTTAATTCAACTCTGAAAATCAGTTCAAAAAACAAAGAAAGAGAGTGTAAAGGAGCCAAGGGTTGAGCTATGAAGATAGGTGCAAGTAAGGGTGTTAACCTTACCACCTTTGGTAGCTTGTCCAAACCCAAGTTCCAACTCTTAGAATAGGTGTAAAACAGTCCAAGGACACAAGAAATAAGTAGAAATGAAGAAATCAAAAGCAAGAACAAGAGTTACAAGCTTATACCTCTCAAAATGGAGTAAGCTTTGGTTGATGATCAAACTCACTCTTGACACACTCTCAAACTTGAATTATGCTTCTCAAGGGTCAAACATGACTCTAAGATGATAAGTCAAGGTTGTGTACGGTGTATATAGATGATACAAGGAAGATAGGTCAACTTAAAGGTAGCTTGCAATGGAAGAAGGAGGAAGAAGGAGCTCTCTCTGTGTGTATAGGCTCTTTCTTGATTGTGCAACCCTAAAACAGAGGTATATGGTCGTATTTATAGAATTTGAGCACAAAAGGTGATAAATATCTTCAAAAATGGACAGCTGGCGGGCTCTTGGCTAGAACAGTGTTTATCGCTATCGAAGCCCGGCTGGCCTTCAATAGCCACGGCCGGCCCTCACGGAGGCACAGCTGGGCCTCAATGACTTTCCCTGTTTTTCTGTTACAGCCTCAACAAAGGATGGCACAAGGTATGAAAATGGATTTCTTGGGTGTGATTAATAGGAATATGGAAGGTTTGAGATTGTTTCGAAGCTTGAACAAGACTCCTTCGTTGAACCTCAAAGTACCCACAATACCACTTTCATTATCGAGTGTTCCGAGTAAAGCGCTCAAGCCTTGTGGGCTGTCAAAAATGGGGTGTCTACAGTTGCCCCTCTTTGATAGAGCTCGAAGTCATAAAGTGAAGTGAGTGAATGTCAATGCCCGAAGATGACCCATTTTGACAAAGTCGTAAGACTTGGGCAAACAAACAAAATATAGATGCAGTTGGTTGAACCCGAGGGTTACCTACGTATCCCTTTGTAAGGAATCATACTAGCATAATTCAGGGGCAGGATGCAAAATGATACATAATGCAACGAAAAATACAAATGATATACAATGTATGTATATAACGAAATCATTAAACCACAAGCAGTGCAAAGCACACAAATATCATAAAGGAATGAGGATGTAAATCAAACTACGTTTTATATAGAAAGAAGTGTGGGCATGAGCCAAACGACGCCTAACACAAGCTAAGCCCCTACATCCTCAATACTGGCCACATCACAGCATGGATGCTTACACATAACAGAACCATGTTTTAACGTAAAAAGGGTGCGAGCACCTGCAAAACTATGTTTTTTGTAGAAAGAGAAAGAGTACAAGTAATTGGGTGGTATCATATAAGTGAGGAATGATCTGCTGGGGAAAGATGATGATCTTAAATGCTGAATATAACAAGACAAAAGTAAGATGCAATGGATGAAGTAAATAAGGGGTAGGCCGAGCCATATCTTATCTAGAAAAAGTATGGATACAAAACAAACCACGTCTAACACAAAAAAGGTATCGACACCCTCAATACTGGCCTCAGCGCAACATGGGTACTTACATATGATAAAACCATGTTTCAACGAGGGAAAGACATGAGCATATGCCAAACTAAGCTTAACATGGAAAGGATACAGGCAATAAAATGGTATGATGTCATGGATGTAATGGATAATGGGGTAAATGCATGCGATAGATGTTATATGCAATGCGATAGAAGTAATTAATAATAAATATGATGTAGCAACTGGGAAGTGAAAATACCTTACAGGGGTAATTGGCGAGGACTCACCTTATGCTGCTGGGGAATTTCCTCTTCTTCTTCCTTTATCTTGCATTTCCAGACCATGGGTACTACTTTTCTCCCTGGCCATGTTTGTAATTTTCCCTATTCTCCAACTAGGTGACAGACTAGGTTGGTTCAGTATCCAAAATTGAGGTGCATACAAGCTACCTCAACCTATGGGGTTACCATACAGATTTCAAGCCAAGGATACACCCCTGGGTTTTTAAACCAAACTTTAGTCTTAGAAATTCCAAACCTTTGCATTCTAGGTGTCGCCATTTGAACTCTAGTTTCCATCATCTCAGTTGATCTCCTAGGAACTCACTACAAACACAGCCTGGTGGCTATACCAGACCACCTGAAGTCGTTCGGGCACGACAAACACCAAAGAAATTGCACCTTTAGAGGATTTAAGGTCTCATAGACCAAGGGAGTGCACAAAACAGTGCGATGTAGGCGCATAAAACAGTGCGGGGTGAATGAATGCACAAAACAGTGCGATACAGGGTAGAATGCACAAGATAGTGCAAGGTAAATGAATGCACAAGACAGTGCTATACAGGTAAATGCACAAATTAGTGTTGTGTAGGGTGAATGCACAAAACAGTGCTATGCAGGTGCACAAGACAGTGCGATATAAGGTGAAATGCACAAGATAGTGCGATGTAGGTTGAAATGCACAAGATAGTGCTATGTAGGTGCACAAGATAGTGCTATGTAGGTGCACAAGATAGTGCGATGTAAGATGAAATGCACAAGATAGTGCGATGTAAGTGCACAAGACAGTGTGATGTGAATTGAAATGCACAAGATAGTGCGATGTAAGATGAAATGCACAAGATAGTGCGATGTGAATTGAAATGCACAAGATAGTGCGATGTGAATTGAAATGCACAAGATAGTATACAAGTTAGAATACACAAATTAATGCACGAAATAGATGCGAATGCACAAGATAGTGCGAGTGAGGTGCACAAAACAGTGCGAGTGGTGCACAAAATAGTGCAATGTAGGTTGAATGCACAAGACAATGCAATGGTGCACAAAATAGTGCGATACAAAGTGAATATGATAGTGTGATACAAAGTGCACAAAACAGTGCGATGCAAGGTGAAATGTACAAGATAGTGCGATATAGGTGAGCGATACATGGTATGCAGAGGGAAATGAGCAGTACTCAGAGTAATGTGTCATATACCTTATGAGACGAGTGTAGGGCAACTTGCCACAACTCATTGAAACGTAACACAAAGGGAGGCAACTCGACAAAACTCTATTAAGTGCAAAACAAAGTTCAGAGCAAGAACAACCGATCACGTAGTTTAACTCAACCAGAGTGTATAAGCATGCAGGCATAATCCAAAGCCCATGCATTAATCAGAGGGAAGATGGCAATCCCAAGAGAGTTTTGAAATAGTTAGAGACAACTTTTGAAAGCTGAATCATATCAAAATCATCACGGGGGTGAGTTATTCTAATCCAGGGAAAAGTGTCCAACAAATAGCTTTGACAAACTGAGGAAAAGATTAGGTTCATGCCCCTTGTTCAAATGATGACCCAATCAGATACACTGAAAACTGCCCCTAGTGTCCAGTTACTGGCCATTGGTTGGGTTCATGCCCCTTGTTCGATGGATGGCCCAATTAGATGTACTGAAAATTGCCTCTAGTGTCCAGCCACTGGTCACTGTTTTCAATATTATGTAGGCACATGTAATGGGGATCATCAGATCCTGGAACATTTTTCAACCCATTAGGTTCATACTTCTCTTCTGCTCCAACATGTTGAGAACTTACACCAGTACCTTCCGAAGAAGTGACAAATTCCTTATATACACCGATCATGAATGCGTTACCCCTTTGTATGGGCACTTTCAGTTTATTTATGAATTTCACACATGGACTCGTTTTTGAGTTTGGATCGAACACTCGTGTATGGAATTTTGACCATGCTACTCTGTTGAACTTTTGAGCGACAAACTTGCCAAGGTGACTCGATGAAGAGCGTTTTTTAGCGACAAACATGTTATGGTGACTCAATAAAGAGCGTAAACTAAAACAAACACCGGGCACAACACAACCGAATTCATAACTGACCCAAAAGCATAAATAGACTCAAGGTAACTGAGCATTCATAGTGCCCCTAGTTTTACTTATGTTCCCTTTTAGAAATCAATTTCGCAAAACTCGAGTTTCGATCCCTTCCCTTTTTTTTTTTTTGTGCTCAAGATAGAGATTCTACTAATAAGTTCAAGTATTGAAAATTTCTCCACTTGTTGATTCGAGTTAGTTTTTTCTTACCCAACGCAAGTATATGATATGCACAACAATCGGTGTAGCTCATGGATTGATGCGAAGCTGACAACGTGAATCGGGCAAGATGATTGGGTCGAGATGAATGAGATAGATATGGTTGAGACCGAACTTCTGGATGAAGTTGCCTACGTATCCCAAAAATGGGAATCAGCTCAACGTAGTTCATGGCTGAGGTTCACTCGGGTGTTAACACTCTCTTTTTGTGCTCTAACTTTTGCCAAAGTTGCCCCTTCGGGGTTTTCAACCTTGCGAGCTATATTTTTTGATTTCTCATTTTTCATGCTCTAACTTTTGCCTAGGTCGCTCTTTCAGGTTTTCGGCCCAGTGAGCCTCTCAAGGATAGCGTTACAACACTTGTGGTGAATTTGATCAATAGTCATCTTTGCCCTAACATTGGAACTGACTTCGCCTTGATTTGAGCTTGGTTCTCCATTCCTTTATGCATGCCTTCTTCCTTTCTTTCGCTCCATTTTCAAAGTTTTTTTTTCTCGCAATGTGGTACCTTTTTGCATTGGCCTCACCGGATTCAGACAAAAGTTCCATTCCTCACAGTTGCTTGGATTTCATTCCAAAGAATACCCCTGGCTTGGCGGTTGACTTTTTTTCCCATTCTTTTTCTTTTCTTTTCTTTTTTCTTTTTCTTTTCTCTTTCCGTATTTTTCTTTTCTTTTTTGGTTTCTCTTTCTTGTTGGTTTCTTTTATCCTTTTCTCTTTGAAATAATGAAAACACCAGAGGATATGATTTGTGAAGTCTGAAAGCCGCCTTGTACTTGTAGGTTTGAAAGCTGCCTTGTACTTGCAACAATGATCACCTAACGGCGAAGAAAATCCCTAGGACAATGTAGGATACCACGCGCAATTCTGAACCTATCTTCGCAAGTTTTGCAAAAGAGACAGCTTAAAATTTTTTAAATCATGAACAATTTTGCGCCAAAAAGTCAGAATTCACTCAAACCATTCAGGGGATCCTTCTCAATACTCGGGCTTATTAACAGAATCAAATTCAAAAACAAATTCAAACCCCTTTTCTATATGTAAAAGGTCACACCTGCATTCACTATAGGCACAATAAAATGATCAGAAACTTGACTCTCAGTCTCAGTTTCTTGTAAAGATGAAAACCTGAGGGTACATGAGAGTGACTCAAAGGAAAAAACTCAACTAACGCAACAAAGAAAGAAAAGACAAGGAAACTAAAACTCACAACAACTATTTGCAGGACACAACTCAAAACAAAATAAGTATTTCTGAGACAAAAGGGGGTTTCCTTTCTCCAAGTCCATCTGTAGAATTTCAAAAACAACTACAAGTAGCCCACAGGAAGGTCCAGACCTGCCTTCAATTCAGCAATACACATCTACACCTAGAAGGATTGATTTTAGAATTTTAAACTGAGTCTCATAGGCTAAGCCTCACAATTATGTTGTCCCCGCATATCTTTTTGACCAAAACAATTGCTGTTTGACACCATGCCCCTAGTTCAGAAGGTCCTTCCCAAGTGCTTTCGACAATTCTCCTAGCTGAGACTGAGGTTCATTACTCCAACCACCAGTGCTGGCATCACTACTTCATCAAGCTTGAACTCACCAAGAACGAGTAAACTTTCCATCCCTTTAAAGATTTTGTTCCTTTTGCTCAGATCGGCATCAGAAGATTCAGGAATGAACACAATGGGTTTGAGCTTAGTGGTGGGTATGTTGTGTTGGCTAGGGTAATGGTTGGTTGGTGGCAAGCTGTGTATGAGTTTTATGTTATGGAATGGCAATCTATTGCGGACAAGGAGAGGGTTATTGATAGCTTTGGGATTTTCAGGTGGGGTGATGACCTTTCTGTCAATCAGGTCTTGAATTTCATGGCGAAGGTGAAAGCAACGGTCAGTATTATGACCGTATTACTGATGGAATGTGCAATGTTGGGTAGAGTCATGTTTAGGTGGGAGAGAATTAGGGAAAGGTTGAGGATTGAGCGGTTTGAGATACCCTTTCTTCATCAATACCCTCAATGCACAGGTTAGGCTCATATAGAGTTGGGTGAATATTCGTTTTGAGGAGGAGGAAACATTAGGTTTAGAAACATTGGAAAATGAGTTGGCGGGTGTTGATCGGGTGTTCATGGGCTTGGGATTGGAATCAGGAGGGGTGTTTCTGGTAAAGCATCCCTTTTCATTGCTTGTCGCTTGATTCAAAATGCTCCCAACTTGAGCGATAAAAGTGTCATCCACAGTCTTTGCAACGACTGTGAGCACTTGCTGCTTGTTCAACCCTTTAACTTTCAAAGTCTCAATAGCCCACCAAAGATGTGCATAGGGATCAATACTTGCCCCGACTTTATTCTTGCCACTTGCTTCAGCTTGGACAAGGGATTAGGTGGCTATATCGAAGCGAGGCCCACTTGTTGTTGATATGTCATCACCCGAACTTGAGAGAGCTTCGGGTTGGCCATTTCCAATTGCAGATTGCCCCAAGATTGGGGAGCTTTTTACTGGGATCGAAACCCCAAATGTTAAATCTACCACCATTTCTTAAAGGTCTTCAATCATTCTCAACATCTCAGCAGCAGTGGGTTCGGCCATTTGGCGCTCTTGGGGTGTTTAAACCGGAGTAGGTGTATCCATCATGTATAAATTGGTACTTTCAACAATGAACACCTCTGGCTTGGACAGATGGGATGGAGTGATATATATACTAGGGTTGAAGGTAGGGGGTAGTGTATGGATGAGATTAAGGTGAGGATAAGGCACTTGGTCACGGATGAGAAGTGGGTTGGTGGAAACATTGGGTTCTTGTGGTGGAGTTATTATTTGGTTGTCAATAAGATTCTGAACCTCATGACGAAGGCGATAGGAACGATCGGTACCATAATCGCGCTGCTGATGGTACGCACAATATTTGGTGGGGTTATGTCTAGCAAGGAGTGGGTTAGGAAGAGGTTGGGGATAAAGGGGTTTGAGATACCCTCTTTTCACCAGGACTTTTAGTGCGCTAGTTAGGCTCATATGGATGGGGTGAAAGTTCTGCCATGAGCTTGAGTTGGGCTGGCTGTTTGTGGGTTGGTATTGGTAAAAGGGTTGGCAATTTGTGGGTTGGCGATGATATTGATTTCAATGGGTTTGGGAATAGTGCTACTACCAGCATTGGTACTTTAGGAAAAATTGCTCCTTGTTGGTTTTCTTGTTCTGGGAATAATCCCTTAGTTAAATGCACTCTCAATCTGAATCCTTAATTCATGCAAATTTTTGAAAGTGAACAGTGGAGCGACTATTAACTTTTGTAACATATCAGGCCCATGGTTCAGCATCACTATCTGCACTTGGTCCCTCTCAGAAGGTCGATCTATCTGTCATTTGTGCTTCCTTTGCTCTCCACTTTGCAACAAATTCCATAAAAGGTTCTTCAGGATTCTGGTGGGTTGCTTCGAGCTCTTGGGTGGTCATTTCAATTGGGGTATTGTAAGAATACTGATTGACAAATGTCTCAGCCAAATCTTCCCAGTTCTGCTTCACTTTATCCTCGAACTTGGCATACCAAATGGCTGCTATACCCGACAGGGTTCTTCCATAAAGAGAGAGTTTCTGAGGCTTAGTCAGACCCATCGGTTTCAGGACATCCAAGAAAAGCCGAATATGTACCATAAGATCTCTAGACCCATCGAAACAGTCAATGTGTGGCATTTTGAATCTGTTTGGGAGTCTTACGGCAGCCTCAGTGTACCCATCCTTAATGTCAAGAATGGAGTTAAGTCCCTATGTCTTTTTGAATTGCTTCTCAAGGTTGGCAATTTTTAACAAGGTCAGGTCGAGATCATTAATATCAAGGGGATAAAGCCCCTCATTGGGTCTGAAAACTTGAGCTTGAGCCAACCTTTCTCGAGGATCTGGACCTTGCAAATCTTCAGTTGGTAGAGGTGGGTCAAAGTTCGGCTAGGGGCCTGGGATTGGATGTGTGGTAGGTGCCCCAGATGAGCGTTGTATTTCAGCATTGGTCTCATCCTGCATGACAGTTCCCTGGTTTAAGGCCGTTATCATGGTGACAACTTCTTCTAGACTCTAAGCTATCATGGGTCTGCTGAGTTGGCAATCGGGAAAATGGATGGGTGTAAGCTGAGAGTTGACTAACATGGATTTCGACCCGGTTATATTTGATGTATCTAAACTGGATTAGTCTAGACAGGTTTGACTGGATTGGGCTTTTTAGAATCGGTCTTTTGGCATTGGCTGGATCTTTTTTGAGTTGGCCTTTGGGGATCAGATGGACTGGACCTTTACTGAGTAGGTTTTTTTTTTTTTTTTCTTGGGATTGGATGGATTGTGATAGGTTAAGGCAGGTACTGCTCCTTCTCTGGCTTAGACGAACCTGGCATTAAGAAATGAAAGCCTCTTATCATATCAGGATACCAGGTATGCCCCCCTCCAAGGCAAAACACAAGTGTTTGGTGTAAAACCAGACACTAAACAGTCGA